>CATNEM010000088.1:225000-382500 GCA_950096795.1 Macrostomum cliftonense
TGGCGACGAGCTGGCAGCCCAGGCGGCACTCGCCGATGCGCTGGCAGGCCTGCAGGAGGCTGCGCTTGGTTTTCTCGCGCCGCAGCACCAGGTAGCACAGATTGCGGACGCGCTCCAAGTCCAGCCTGAGGCGCACCAGAGTGCGGCCCTGCTGCATCAGCTCGGCGTCCTCCGGCCCGGCGCCGCCTATTGGGGACGCGCCGGCGCTGGCATCGGCGCCGTCTGAGGATGCCGAGGCTGAGCTGACGGGCTGGCACAGCGGCTGGCGAAGCTGCTGGCAGAGGTGGCCAGAAGGGTCGGAGCAGTCCGTCACCGAGGTGCTCAGCATGGGCCGGCAGCCGCCAGCCTGTTGCGGGGCGGAGATCGTGGGGTGGATGGAGCAGGAGCGGATCAACCAGGCCAAGCACAAATCAATGCAAAAGCCTTACAGTCCGCTTCAGCTTCCAGTAATCCAGCACGAGCGAAACCGTTTTCGCGTCGATCTTGCGCGAGCCGAGGCGCCGATGCAAGTCAGCGGGGCTGACGGCCGTGTGGAAGCTGGCCTCCAGCTCCTTCAGCCTGGGCAGCGGCGGGTTTTCCGTGTGGCGGAGTTTTGCAATGGGATTCTGGATCTTTTGGGATTCGAACGTTAAGTTTCCAAAGGGGAATGAGGAAGACATTGAGTGAACTTTAGGATTTTTTAATGAGAAAGTTAAGAGATTTTAGTATTTAGAACAGCGAGCTACCGAGGGGATGTAGGGCTTCCAAATGAGGAAGACACTGATGGGATTTTTGGATTTCAAATGAGAAAGACACTGAGGGGATTTTTAAGCCAGCCTGAGGTTCCGCTTATTCAGCAGGCCGGCGTCGGGCTGAGCGCCGCTCTTATTCGGGCTCTGAACGGGCTGCTGGACGGGCTTGCCTTTGAGCTGCTTCAGCTTCCGTTTCAGCTTCATCAGCTGCTCGCGGCGTCGGCGCCGCTGCCTCTCGCGGCCCATCGCTTTGGCCGCCTCGGCGGTGTCGGCGTGCCGTTCGCAGTACACCAGGAACTTCCGTCGGCCGTCGCGACCTTCAACTGAGGCCAGGAGGCCGCCGCTGCCGATGGCGTCACCGGAGGACCGACTTGTCATCGCCAGGCAGCCGCCGAGGAAGGCGGCGTTGCAGCGGCCGCTCTGAATTCAGCCAGCTCAAACTGGCACGCATTTCTCATCTTGGTGGGCTGAAGCTTTGTGGGATTGTGTCTTCTAGAGTTGTCTCATAGAGCTGGGACTGGAACCACGACTAAATGAGAGGGATCAAAATTATTTTGCATTCTACATGATTCCCCCCTGCATTTATTTATTGTGAGCTCACACAGCTGCTTCAGGCACAGGGGCTCAGGTCAGGCATCAGTGGCAGTCAGTGCTGAAGCGGCTCGGTCGGTGCGAGACAGCCGCCTCGCTCAGCTGCATCTGAACGACAGCTTCGTTCGCTTCAGGCAGAGCCGGTTTCCAGCGAGGTCAGGGCTGGTGCAGAAATAGTAGCAATTAGCGCTGGCCAGGTTCGCCTCGGACACAATCGGATTGTTCGGATTGTGGTCAAAGCAACGAATATACCAAAATCCCACATTGTTGCCTGCTGAAGACGTAGAGCAGGACCCTGGCTGTTTGTCATTGTCCATGTCGAAAGTGCTGAACTCCATGTTGTTGTGCCAGCCCATACTATGGAGCTGACTGCCAGGTTCCGGGTCCCCGACCCGCAGCCTGTAGTTCTCGTCAGCTCCGCGCACCTGAAAGTCCTTGTAGGCGGCAGTCAGAACTGACCCATTGAACAGCGCCGCCTCATAAATGAGTTTGCAGGTGGGGTCCTTCGTCAGGGCGGACAGCTGCTCCAGGCCTGCGGGATCGGTTGGGGGAATGCAGGTTCTGGTGATTATTAAAGATCATTCAGAAAAATAGAAAATTTTTTGCTTCGATGCATCAGTGAGCTTCCTCTTCACAACCAATTTTTTAATAAAAAATCTGGATCGGAATAAGTCTTTGTTGTCGATTGCCGGCACTTCCTACATATTTCGGGGCTTAAGTCCTGCAGGAAATTTGTTATAACTCTCAGAACTCTGACTGAAATGCGAGCTAACAAAGACCTGAGAAATGATCCGCGGTAAAAGTCACCCCAGAGCCCAGCCGCTCACCCATCCAGTAGTTGCCGCTGGGGTCTCCGAAGCCGTTCGCGTAGGTCTCCCAGTTCTGCGCGAACGACAGGCTGTTGTCCAGGTGCCTCTGGAACACCACTTCCAGAGCGATAGGCACAGCTGCGGGCATTTTTGTGGAGCGGACTGAGCTGAACTGCACGGGAATGCCGCCGAGCAGACCTTCAGGTGTGAATTCGACAGCCTGCTGGATGAAGGCGGGCCTGAAGCCGATCTGCCTCTGCATCTGCAGGCACCTCAGCAAGGAGCTGCACTGGACCACCAGCTGGCCGCCAGCTCCGCTGCTGTACACGCCAGCCAGCACAGCGGCACCGAAGTAATTCTTGTTCATCGCCTCCTCCACTCTCACTTGCATCCCGGTGACCAGTCGCGGGTTGTTGCGGTTGAGCGGCCCGACCTCGGTGATCTTCAGCTCCATCGTGAGCTCGTACTTGCCGTAGAAAAAGTTGTAGCTGGGCGTTCGCAAATCGGGTTCAGCTTGATGCAATTGGTGAAAATGCGCTGCCTGACCCCAAGCAGAAGGCCACCCAGTTACCTGACTCTCGCGGGCTGGTTCAGGAAGTCCACCTGGAACTCAATTGCCAGGGTGAAAATGCCAAGAGACAGCAGCAGGACCAAAAGCAGGGCGCAGTGCGGCTTCATGGCTGCTTAATGACTCTGTTTGCTTTCGGTAGGGAAATTTGGTATTGAGCGTGAGTTAAGACTCAACTGGAGCTCTCGGAAAGGTTGCTGAAAGTATATGGTTGCTCAAAACAAGTCCTTAAATAAGGAAAATAAGTTTAATGATTTGGCATGGAATTTTTTAAATGCTTTGCCCAAATATTCATTCCTTGGATTACGGGGAAGGCACAACTTCAGAAAAATTCAAGAGTTTCTCTTTAATGCTAAATTTTATGTAAAAATTCATGCTGGCACAATTCTATTGAACTCTAATTTCAAAATTCACGAGATAAATGCAAAATAAAATTTAAATTCCTAGTTTAGACTCAAACCAAGGTATGCAGAAATTATGGAGTTTAGCTCTGAATGTCTAGAATTTAATTTTTCCCATTTTTTGTAATTCAGTCGGCGGCGCCACTTGCTCCGATTATTCAGCAGGCGGCGCCACTCCCTCCGATCATTCAGCAGGCGGCGCCACTCCCTCCGATTATTCAGCAGGCGGCGCCACTCCCTCCGATCATTCAGCAGGCGGCGCCACTCCCTCCGATCATTCAGCAGGCGGCGCCACTCCCTCCGATCATTCAGCAGGCGGCGCCACTCCCTCCGATTATTCAGCAGGCGGCGCCACTCCCTCCGATCATTCAGCAGGCGGCGCCACTCCCTCCGATCATTCAGCAGGCGGCGCCACTCCCTCCGATTATTCAGCAGGCGGCGCCACTCCCTCCGATCATTCAGCAGGCGGCGCCACTCCCTCCGATCATTCAGCAGGCGGCGCCACTCCCTCCGATTATTCAGCAGGCGGCGCCACTCCCTCCGATCATTCAGCAGGCGGCGCCACTCCCTCCGATCATTCAGCAGGCGGCGCCACTCCCTCCGATCATTCAGCAGGCGGCGCCACTCCCTCCGATCATTCAGCAGGCGGCGCCACTCCCTCCGATTATTCAGCAGGCGGCGCCACTCCCTCCGATCATTCAGCAGGCGGCGCCACTCCCTCCGATCATTCAGCAGGCGGCGCCACTCCCTCCGATCATTCAGCAGGCGGCGCCACTCCCTCCGATCATTCAGCAGGCGGCGCCACTCCCTCCGATCATTCAGCAGGCGGCGCCACTCCCTCCGATTATTCAGCAGGCGGTGCAACAAATGAATTAACCGATAAAATATGTCTTAATTTCAGGCAACCCTGCATAAAGAGTTGAGGTGAGCGGATTCGCGGACGACCTGGCGACCTGGTCATGCAGATGGAATGGCGAGGAAGCGGTGTCGAACATCCAAAAGGCGGTCGAAGTGGTCGAGAAATGGAGCAAGGAATGGCTTCTCCCTGTCTCACCTGGCAGGTGCACCCTGACAGCCTTTGGTTTAGGAAATAACGTTAATAACATCGGGAATGTCAACATCAAACTCATTGAGGTCAAGATGGCGTGGGTGAAGCACCCCAAATTACTGGGGCTGACCTATGATAGCAAGCTTAACTTCGAGAAGCACACCCAAGAGGTGGCAGAGGCCAGCAAGAAGCGGATCTAGTTGCTGAGGAGACTCGCAGGCAGCGACTGGGGGTGGAACAGGTCGCTCCTTAAGCAAAGCTACACAGCTTTTATTGAAAGCAAGGTTATGTACGGGGTACCGGCATGGATGCCTTGGTTGAAACTGAGGAGTTGGCAGAAGCTGGAAGTCAACCAGAGGAGAGCTACCAGAGTCATTGGTGGAACCCTCGCGACGACACCAGTTGACGGCGTGAGAGAGGAGAGCAGCGTGGAGGAGCTGAGCGAGCTGGCAGACTGGAGAGCGGTCAAAAAGCTAGACAATCTGCTCCGCTACAAGCAAGGGAAGATCAGAAGGAAGCTGGGGGGGAGAGAGGAGATGGCGCACGCTTAAACGGAATAATTGGAACAGGAGAGCGTGGGACTTGATCAGGAAGTGGGGGCTGGAAGTGAAGAGATTTCAGAAGGTGGAGCTAGAGGCTCCGTGGGAGTGGTGTGTGGGTGCCGTGGTGAAGGCGGAAGGTCAGAGGAGGGAGAACCAAGCAGAGAACAGGAAGGGTACGAAAGACTGCGCGAAGAGATGGAGGAGGCGGATGTGGTGCTGTTTACAGACGGATCGGTGGATAGCAATGGCCAAGGAGGCGGTGGGGTGAGGGTTGAGGACGGAAAGAGATTAGCTGAGTTGCTCGTGACAGGAGGAAGGGTGGCCTCATCGATGCAGACCGAGCTTTATGCGCTAAGAGAGGCGGTTAGGTGGTTGAAGGATAGTGCGGAGAGGTGGAGGGTGGCGGTGACTCCAAAAGCAGCCTGCAAGTGCTCAACGGCGGAAGCGGCAATCCGTTGGCGGTGGAGGTGAGAGTGGCGCTGAAGGAGCTGAGCAGACGGGACAAGACGGTCAGGCTGACTTGGATCCCGAGCCCCTGTGGCATTGAGGGGAACGAGGAAGCCGACAAGCTGGCCGGGAAGGCGGCAGCAGGAGATGAAGGGCGTCAAGGTGGAGAGGATGGAGGCGCTGTACGCGGACACGCCAAGCAGACACGGCAAGCCGGAATTCAGAGACTGGAAAGAGGAGGTCAGTTTCAGAAGAATGAGGACAGGCCACTCGTTGGAACTGGCAGCCTACAGGAAGAGGATCGGCCTGCAGGAGGATGGCAGCTGCAGAATGTGTGGATGGGAAGAGGAAACGACAGAGCCCCTGGTCGACTGTCCGGCTACGGAGACGAAGACGGGGGAGGCCGAGATCCATCCGCTCGCAGACCTGTGCAGAGGGCCCCAGTAGGCGCTCTGGTTCTGGGAGTGGTTGAAGAAGCACCCACCTTGGAACAATTGGATCTTGTTACGGCCTCAACAACAACAGCAGCAGCAGCAGCGGCTGATCCAGCTAGTGAGAAAGCGGCCAGCTGACGAGCAGCAGCCGCAGCAGCCGGCGGGCTCCGCCCTGTCCTCCGCCCTGTCGACCGGATCGACAGAAGGAAGCGGGGGAGGCTTGCCGTTCCACGAGGAGGCCTACAGGGCGGCCAGGGCGGCTGGCGCTGCCACGGAGGCGCTGATCGCCAAGATGAAGCTGTTCTGCGGCTACCGGGTGAAAATCCTCGGCAGGGAGAATCAGCGCCGCATCCTGGAGTGCCCGGAGTGCAAGCGGGCCTTTCCCTACGGCCTCGGCGATTTCAAGCGGCACCTGCTGAGCGTCCATTTGAGCATTCCGCGGGACATCGTTAGAGACTGTCTGAAGTTTACTTAGCCAAGGCTCAACTCATCTTGTCACTCTCCAACTTATTATGTCCCTCTGCAACTCATTCCATCACTCTCCAACTCACCCTGTCACTTGCAACTTATTCTGTCCATCTCCAACTCATCCTGTCACTCTTCAACCCATTCTGTCACTCTCCAACCGCGTCACCCTGCCCGCATTTCAGGAATACCTGATCAGCAAGATGGCCACGTACTCCAGCCTGCACGTCATTGTGGACGCCCGCAACGGCAAAAAGTACTTGTGCGGCTCCTGCAGCTACGCCTCTCCGCACGCTCTAGCCGACGTTCACAAGCACATCCTCGGCGCCCACTGCGGCATCTCCACAAAGCACTTTCGCTACTGCCTGCAGGCCTCGCGCCTGGACCCGGCCGAGTACACCCTGCTGTCCGACGACAAGCTCATCAGGCTGGCCAGGGAGTTCGTCAGGGTTCGCCAGTTCGATTCCAGAGGCGCCGCGGCTTCGGTCGAAGACGCCGAGGAGATAATGCTGATGGATCCGGAGGCTGCCGCGGTGCTGGAGCCCTCGTCGAGGCCGCCATCCTTGGATGGCTCCGGCGTCAACGCGCCAGCTGGCTCTGCTGATTTAGCCAAGCCGTCGTCGGGCATGCTGCACTTCGGCCAGAACCCCAGCCACTTCGAGGAGGCTGACGGCGTTGACGAGGAAGAGGTGCGCGCTACTGGGGGTTGCCAGATTTTGCAGATGTTTGGTTGACAGAGTGAATGGGAGAGTGACGGAATGACATCCTGAATAGGAGACTGACAGCGTGAATATCAGAGTGACATCGTGAATGGGAGAGTGACATCGTGAATGGGAGAGTGACAGCGTGACTGGCGGAGTGATGGTATGAAGGGAGAGTGACAGGATGAAGTGGAGAGTGACTGCGGTGTGCTGCCTGAATGGTAGTGTGAGAGCTTGAATGGAAGAATGGCAGGTTAATTTTAGGAATTCCATTTTGGAAATGCAGAGGCCTGAGTGACAGCCAAATTAACAAACCAGCAGTCTGACCTCACCGACCCCGAACCCGCCACCACCCAGTTGATCAACCTGCCGTTCTCGGAGACGGTGCTCCGCCACCTGCTGCGAGACGCCTGCGACCGGGCGCACCAGGACGGGCTGGTCGCCAAGATGCGCGCCTACTCCAAGTACCAGCTGGTCAGGCAGATCGCCCGCGGCAAAACCGTGGCCTACAAGTGCAGCTGCGGCCGCGTGTTCCACACGGTCCGCCGGCCCGGCAACAGCGTCCGGCCCAGCACCCTGGCCGACGCCCGGCGTCACGTGATGGGCGTCCACGCCAGAATCTCGCACGAGATGCTCACCACCTGCTGCCAGGCCAGCCGCATCTCCCGGGAGAACAACTGGCACCTGTACACCGACGAGATGCTGCTCCGGCTAGCGAATGAGCGCCCGGCCAAGGCCTCTTCCAGCCTCGCCGTGTCCGCCTCGGCGCGTTCCCTTGACGACAGCGCTTAGCAACCAGAATTCGCAGCTGGACGAGAGCGGCTGCGTAGGCGGCGAGGATTCTTCGTCGCTGACAGCCGGGGACGCTCAGCAGCACCGGGGCGGCGACGAGGCGGCCAAGAAGCAGCAGGCGGAGTTCTCCTCCCTGCTGTACAGCTCGCACCCGGCTTGGCCCGCCGAGACCGGCAAGCTGCTGAAGACCTCCTCGTCGGGTAAGGCGGCTGGGCGGTTTCTGTTGGCGCAATGCGCACTGCTCTACTGACAGTAGCAATGATTGCCTTGCTTGACTTGGCCTGTGGGTTGCGTGGATTTCGGGCAGTAGATAGTAGTATTTGCTGCCAGCCTCCCAGATCCTCAGGCTGTTGAAGGGCCGCTAGCCTCCCAGATCCTCAGGCTGTTGAAGGGCCGCCAGCCTCCCAGATCCGCCTGGTTATCCCCTTCGCATCCATGCATTGACAGCTCTCTCTATCCGATTTTCATCCCTCAAAACGCAGCTGCTCACTAGAAACTCATTGACCCACCAGAAACTCATTTTGACTCATCAGAAACTCATTTTGACCCATCAAAAACTCATGGACCCATCAGAAACTAATTGACTCACTAGAAACTCATTGCCTCACTAGAAAATCATTGATCCACCAGAAACTCATTGACTCACCAGAAACCCATTGACCCATCAGAAACTCATCGACCCATCAGAAACTCCTTCAGTGAATTGCCCCAAAGCATCTCAGAGAATCGCCTCAAAGCATCTCAGAGAATCGCCTCAAAGCATCTCAGAGAATCGCCTCAAAGCACCTCAGAGAATCGCCTCAATGCATCTCAGAGAATCGCCTTAAAGCACCTCAGAGAATCGCCTCAAAGCATCTCAGAGAATCGCCTCAGAGCATCTCAGAGAACCGCCTCAAAGCATCTCAGAGAATCGCCTCAAAGCATCTCAGAGAATCGCCTCAAAGCATCTCAGAGAATCACCTCAAAGCATCACAGAGAATCGCCTCAAAGCATCTGAGAGAATCACCTCAAAGCACCTCAGAGAATCGCCTCAAAGCATCTCAGAGAATCACCTCAAAACATCACAGAGAATCGCTTCAAAGCATCTCAGAGAATCGCCCTATGCCGACGCCTCTCCCCTTCCAGAGCGCCACCCCAGCCGCCTCGGTGTCGCCGGCTTCAGCGGCCGGCAGCGTCTCGTCGCGCACAAAAGGCCTGCGCATCAAAATCAAGACCACCGCCGGCACCGACCAGGAGCTCGTGACGTCAGTCACCTCAGCCGAGGACACCGCCGAGGACAATGAAGATTCGTCAACATCGGGCAGCAGCTCCGGCGTGCCGCCCGAGATGCAGTGCTCGTCCACTGCTCGGTGTGCCGGGGCTCCTCCAGCAGCGTGAGCAGCCTGAAGGACCACATCGTGCAGTACCACCTGGGCGTGTTTCCGCACCACTGCCACCTGTGCAGCCGGTCGTTCTGGTCGCGCGGCATTCTTGAAAGCCACTTCGCCGAGGCGCACCCGGGCGAGCGGGTCAAGTCGCGGCCGCCGCAGGCGTACAGAGACGCCCTGCAGGGCCTGCCGATTCGTGCGCCCGGCGGCAAGGCCTAGCCCGACTGACTCGCTTCCCTGCCCTAGGGGTTTCCCCGTTTCTATTTTTAGCAATATCCGATTCTCCAAAGTAGGGGAAATCCCCGGCTTTTCCGTTGACTTGTTTGTAAATTTTGTTGTATTTGAATTGTTTAAATGCTTGCTTGCGTTATTTATATATTTAGAAGATTGATTTTGTTTGTTTGCACAGCCGCCACAGTGCGAATTTCCGTGTTCCGCACCTGTTCATACGGCACTTATTTGGCTTGTTGACCCGCTTTACTTCATTCAACTGTAGCTTTCTCTCCGTTAGCCATTCAATCCAAAAGGGAGCTCTCGAGTTTCTTTTTATAAAATACTTGTTGCTACTTTATTTGCAACTGCCTATTGACAGCGCTCTGCACGCTGTATTTAATGCGCACTCAGTTATTCCCGTTAGTCTGTTCTAAGCAAGTTGATTTTTATTGACCCGATATGCAGATGCAAAATGTGTGCAGTGCTCTGCCCTGTTACTTAATAAGCTGCAATCACTCGGAAAGATGCTTTTTGTCTCGATGCCATCCGATTTGCATAACACTGATTTCTAAAGCTAAATAAACAAATCGAAGTGTCTGTTTAAACCGCTACTTTGCCGCACTTTGTTCCAACATTATCCTAATACAGTTTTTAATTATCACAATGGTCTTTTGGAGCTTTTCTTCTTGTTTAAAAAGATGCAGCGGTGGGGTCGATTCTTAGGGGAAGGGGTAGCGAAGGGGCCGATTCTTAGGGGAAGGGGTAGCGAAGGGGCCGATTCTTAGGGGAAGGGGTAGCGGAGGGACCGATTCTTAGGGGAAGGGGTAGCGGAGAGGCCGATTCTTAGGGGAAGGGGTAGCGAAGGGGCCGATTCTTAGGGGAAGGGGTAGCGGAGAGGCCGATTCTTAGGAGAAGGGGTAGCGGAGAGGCCGATTCTTAGGGGAAGGGGTAGCGAAGGGGCCGATTCTTAGGGGAGAGGCCGATTCTTAGGGGAAGGGGTAGCGGAGAGGCCGATTCTTAGGGGAAGGGGTAGCGGAGGGGCCGATTCTTAGGGGAAGGGGTAGCGAAGGGGCCGATTCTTAGGGGAAGGGGTAGCGAAGGGGCCGATTCTTAGGGGAAGGGGTAGCGGAGGGACCGATTCTTAGGGGAAGGGGTAGCGGAGAGGCCGATTCTTAGGGGAAGGGGTAGCGAAGGGGCCGATTCTTAGGGGAAGGGGTAGCGGAGAGGCCGATTCTTAGGAGAAGGGGTAGCGGAGAGGCCGATTCTTAGGGGAAGGGGTAGCGAAGGGGCCGATTCTTAGGGGAGAGGCCGATTCTTAGGGGAAGGGGTAGCGGAGAGGCCGATTCTTAGGGGAAGGGGTAGCGGAGGGGCCGATTCTTAGGGGAAGGGGTAGCGGAGAGGCCGATTCTTAGGGGAAGGGGTAGCGGAGAGGCCGATTCTTAGGAGAAGGGGTAGCGGAGGGGCCGATTCTTAGGGGAAGGGGTAGCGGAGAGGCCGATTCTTACGGGAAGGGGTAGCGGAGAGGCCGATTCTTAGGAGAAGGGGTAGCGGAGAGGCCGATTCTTAGGGGAAGGGGTAGCGAAGGGGCCGATTCTTAGGGGAGAGGCCGATTCTTAGGGGAAGGGGTAGCGGAGAGGCCGATTCTTAGGGGAAGGGGTAGCGGAGGGGCCGATTCTTAGGGGAAGGGGTAGCGGAGAGGCCGATTCTTAGGGGAAGGGGTAGCGGAGAGGCCGATTCTTAGGAGAAGGGGTAGCGGAGGGGCCGATTCTTAGGGGAAGGGGTAGCGGAGGGGCCGATTCTTAGGGGAAGGGGTAGCGGAGAGGCCGATTCTTAGGGGAAGGGGTAGCGGAGAGGCCGATTCTTAGGGGAAGGGGTAGCGGAGGGGCCGATTCTTAGGGGAAGGGGTAGCGAAGGGGCCGATTCTTAGGGGAAGGGGTAGCGGAGAGGCCAATTCTTAGGGGAAGGGGTAGCGGAGAGGCTAATTTGAAGGAAGGTTGGGTAATTTTGGCTTGTTGCGTGTTGCGTGTGCGTGTTGCGGCCCCGATCCCACTGCAGGTAAAACCTGCTCGCTGAATTACGGAAAAAACGGAGGCTGGTGTTTTGTTTTGTTTTAGAAAAATGCTAAGCTTCAAGGTCTACTGCTGACTCCATACAAAGTTATCCTGTTGCCGTTCGTTCACGTCGAGAAGGCCTGCATTTTGTAGCGCAGAATTCAGCATGCCGCTATGCACAGTTTGATGCAGCTAAAATGCCAAGAGCGGAGAAAATCGCTCGCTGCTGTTCTCGAATTTATTGCAAAGCACCGAATCAAAGCAGCAACGTAAAATACATGGAATTTAATAAGCTTTTAAAATAGGGCACTCAGGCATGCCAGTATGGTCCAAAAGCGAGTCAAAAATAGGGCAATCGTGTTTCATCAATCAAATATCAGCATCAGGGAAACGAATAAATTATCAGGGCAACAAAGTGACGCGGAGAGCTGGTGAACTTGACTTTAACCTGTGGACGGGAATGAGATGCGGGACGAAGCTCTACAAAGAAAAGCCTCAATTAGCGATGATTACGTCATCAAATCAATTGGTGATGACGTCATCAGTCAAGCATCAATCGGTAATGACGTCATCAAATCAATCTTTGATGATTTCATAAAATCTATCGTTAATGACATTGTCAAATCAGTCAGTGGTGACGTCATCAGTCAAGCATCAATCGGTAATGACGTCATCAGTCAAGTATCAATCGTGAATGACGTCATCAAATCAATCTTTGATGATTTCATAAAATCAATCGGTAATGACATTGTCAAATCAATCAGTGGTGACGTCATCAGTCAAGCATCAATCGGTAATGAGGTCATCAGTCAAGGATCAATTGGTGAAGACGTCATCAGTCAAGCATCAATCGGTAATGACGTCATCAAATCAATCTTTGATGATTTCATAAAATCTATCGGTAATGACATTGTCAAATCAGTCAGTGGTGACGTCATCAGTCAAGCATCAATCGGTAATGACGTCATCAGTCAAGTATCAATCGGTAATGACGTCATCAAATCAATCTTTGATGATTTCATAAAATCAATCGGTAATGACATTGTCAAATCAATCAGTGGTGACGTCATCAGTCAAGCATCAATCGGTAATGACGTCATCAGTCAAGCATCAATCGGTAATGACGTCATACAGCAGCTGGTCCGTCTCCTCACTGGGCACGGCGTCGACCAGCTGCTCGCTGAAGGCCAGGGCCACGGCTGCGCACTCGGGGTTGGCGGCTCTCGCCCTGGCCAGGAAGCGGTCGTAGAAGCCCCTGCCGCGGCCAAGGCGAGCCCCGTCGGCCCGGCAGAACACCAGACCCGGCACGACAACGAGGTCCAGGCCGAAGCCCGGCTGCCGGATGCCCCACTTGGTGACGGGCAGCGAGGCCAGATCCTGCGGCCCGGACACCGCCAGCATCTCCATGGCGCCGTCACGGCTGTAGCGGGGGACGAACAGCTGGCGGCCGGTGGAGAAAATGTCCGCCACGATGCCCGCCGTGTCCACCTCCTCCGGCATGCTCAGGTAGACGCTGATCCGCCTGGCAACTCGATACGTGTCGCTGGCCAGCAGCTGCTCCACAATCGCAGGCGACTTGCTGGCACGCTGCTCCGGGGTGAGCGCCGCTAGGCGCGCTTTGATGAGGCCGCGAAGCTGGCCTTTGGCCGCCTTGACGGCCGCTGCGGCTGCTGGGGTTGCCATGCTAGGGGGGACTGGAATGGGTGGGGAGTCTGCAGTAGACGGAGAGATGCAGGTGAGTCCACACCAGCGGGCATACAATGGATGCAATTTTTCTGCCAGCAATTTTAAATGGCTTTTAACAGAGCCAGATGAATCTTGATAACCTTTTGGGTTGTCAATATTCTTTGTCCATAATATTCGATCACGATAACAGTTTAATAGCTCGTAGTAAGCCTTTAGAAATAAATTTGCTAAATTACAAGCAACACGAGGTTAATGCTGTACACAAATTAATGACATAAACGATTACTGTGATTCATGCAGATTCACAAAAGTGGCCAAAAATATTTAGCTTATTATCTGAAGGGGGCTTCTCTTCTAAGGGGTTGCCGAGCTTCTCTTCTCAGGGGTTGTCGAGCTTCTCTTCTGTGGGGTTGCCGAGCTTCTCTTCTAAAGGGTTGCCGAGCTTCTCTTCTGAGGGGTTGCCGAGCTTCTCTTCTGAGGGGTTGCCGAGCTTCTCTTCTGAGGGGTTGCCGAGCTTCTCTTCTAAGGGGTTGCCGAGCTTCTCTTCTAAGGGGTTGCCGAGCTTCTCTTCTAAGGGGTTGCCGAGCTTCTCTTCTGAGGGGTTGCCGACCTTCTCTTCTGAGGGGTTGCCGAGCTTCTCTTCTGAGGGGTTGCCGAGCTTCTCTTCTGAGGGGTTGCCGAGCTTCTCTTCTGAGGGGTTGCCGAGCTTCTCTTCTGAGGGGTTTCCGAGCTTCTTTTCTAATGGGTTGCCGAGCTTCTCTTCTAAGGGGTTGCCGAGCTTCTCTTCTAAGGGGTTGCCGACCTTCTCTTCTGAAGGGTTGCCGACCTTCTCTTCTGAGGGGTTGCCGACCTTCTCTTCTGAGGGGTTGCCGACCTTCTCTTCTAAGGGGTTGCCGAGCTTCTCTTCTAAGGGGTTGCCGAGCTTCTCTTCTAAAGGGTTGCAGAGCTTCTCTTCTGAGGGGTTGCCGACCTTCTCTTCTGAGGGGTTGCCGAGCTTCTCTTCTAAAGGGTTGCAGAGCTTCTTTTCTGAGTGGTTGCCGAGCTTCTCTTCTAAGGGGTTGCCGACCTTCTCTTCTGAGGGGTTGCCGAGCTTCTCTTCTGAGGGGTTGCCGAGCTTCTCTTCTGAGGGGTTGCCGAGCTTCTCTTCTGAGGGGTTGCCGAGCTTCTCTTCTGAGGGGTTGCCGACCTTCTCTTCTAAGGGGTTGCCGAGCTTCTCTTCTAAGAGGTTGCCGAGCTTCTCTTCTAAAGGGTTGCCGAGCTTCTCTTCTGAGGGGTTGCCGAGCTTCTCTTCTGAGGGGTTGCCGAGCTTCTCTTCTGAGGGGTTGCCGAGCTTCTCTTCTGAGGGGTTGCCGAGCTTCTCTTCTGAGGGGTTGCCGAGCTTCTCTTCTAAGGGGTTGCCAAGCTTATCTCCCGAAATCAAATCAAAATTCAGAAAGAATCGCCAAATGGATTAAATCAATCAGATTTTTAAATAAAAAAACGACCCCTGACTACTTGAGCCCACAGTAGCGTGTCAAGCTTTTGTGACAGGCTGAAGTTATGATCTTTCCAACGAGAGAAAAAATCCTTGAAATGTAGCCGAGAACCGGCTTTTTCCGAATCCTTGCGGCGCGCGCCGGTTATTGGGGATTTTATCCCCTCCTTTTTTCGTCTTTCTTCCCTACCCGTCACTGTCTTTCTCTGCAAATGGCGTACACAGGGCCGAGTTAAAAAGCGTGTCTGCAACACCTGTACGCTCCATTAGTACGTTAAAATGCCACCTTTGCACATGAATCTAATTAACAATTACAAAAATAAATCATAATATTTTCACTACTAAGTAAATATGAAACCATTTTTAGCTGCCTTAGTGATAGCTTTAGTTAGAGCATGAAGAATAGCCTGATTGTACAGGACTGGGGAAGTGCCAGGTGACACAGGCTATGAATGTACTCAGAGACTAAAATCCCCTTCCGACTCCTTTCCATCTCAATCCTCCCTATTTTATCGGCCCCGCCCATTGAGTAGCAGCGCAGCATCTTCCTGGCCCCAGCTAATCCGCCTGACAGAAACTCCCCCCCATGGCTTTCTCTACAGCTTCGCCAATTGTCGGCGGAAACTCTACCGGAAGTGACTCGGCCCCGGCCAACTCCACCATGGGCTCTCTGACGGCCAACAGCAGCACGGAGGGGAAGCTGACTGAGCCTGCCGCCACTGCCGCTGCTCCTGCTCTGAAGGAGCTGCCATTCCGGATTGAACTGGTTGAGACTATTGAGCTGAATTAAATATTTAAAATCTATGTTTGGCCATTTCAAGAAGATGGATTTAGAAATCCTAAACTTTACATAATGAAGGATTTATTGTGGGAAATGTTTAGGGTACGGCAGCTTTAAAGGATTGTAGATTGTTGGATATCTAAATTTTAGCAATATTCAGGGAATAAGAGATTAAAGAATTAAAAATTTTTTTGAGTTGAGATTCAGGAAGTGGGGGATTGAGGGAGTTGGAGATTCAGCAAGTGGGAGATTCAGGGAGTGGGAGATTCAGTAAGTGGGAGATTCAAGGGAGTGGGAGATTCAGGGAGTGTGAGATTCAGGGAGTGGGAGATTCTGAGAGATCAGTTAATATTCAGATTGCGGGTAATTTAACAAAATCGAGTACCTGAACTCCCTCCAGGGCACTACAGCCGCTCCTGGCGGACCGCCGGCGAATCCCTGGCCGGAGTCGACCGAGGCAGAGAAGTCGGCGGCGATGGTGATGGTCGGCTGCCTGCTGGTTGCCATGGTGATTTTCACGCTGGCCTACGTGGCCTACCAGCGGTACACCTGCCGAGTCACGCGGCGGCGCAAGAAGGTGAGAAAATCAGATGATCCGCTGCTGACACTAATAAAGACACATCTGACTAATACTGACACCCTGACACTAATACTGACACCCTGACACTAATACTGACACAACTTACACAAATACTGACACACCTGACACTGATGCTAACACACATGACACTAATACGGACATACATGACACTGATACTGACATCCCTGACTCTAATACTGCTACATCTGACACTGATGCTGACACACCTGACACTGATACTGACACACCTGACGCTAATACTGACACACCTGACACTGATACTGACACACCCGACAGTAATACTGACACACATGACACTGATACGGACATATATGGCACTGATACTGATAACCCTGACACAAATAATAACACACCAGACACTAATACTGACACACCTGACAGTAATACTGACACATCTGACACTAATACTGAAACCCCTGACACTGATGCTGACACACCCGACAGTAATACTGACACACCTGACACTAATAAAGACACATCTGACTAATACTGACACCCTGACACTAATACTGACACCCTGACACTAATACTGACACAACTTACACAAATACTGACACACCTGACACTGATGCTAACACACATGACACTAATACGGACATACATGACACTGATACTGACATCCCTGACTCTAATACTGCTACATCTGACACTGATGCTGACACACCTGACACTGATACTGACACACCCGACAGTAATACTGACACACATGACACTGATACGGACATATATGGCACTGATACTGACAACCCTGACACGAATAATAACACACCAGACACTAATACTGACACACCTGACAGTAATACTGACACATCTGACACTAATACTGAAACCCCTGACACTGATGCTGACACACCCGACACTAATACTGACACATCTGACACTAATACTGACACCCCTGACACTGATGCTGACACACCTGACACTAATACGGACATAGATGACACTAATACTGACACCCCTGACACTAATACTGATACACTGACGCACACTAATACTGACACATCTGACACTAATACTGACACATCTGACACTAATACTGACACATCTGACACTAATACTGACACCCCTGACACTAGTAATGACACATCTGACACTAAAAGTTATACTCAGGACACTAATACTGACACCAATTATTTGACAACCCGGACTAAAGAAATCACCCCATGACATTAAAAGCTCAAACAGAACGCGCACAGCCTCCCGCTGAAGCCGTCCATCACAATCACCAGCATCGCCGGGATTCAGCCAGCGGCCAATGAGGTTCTGATCCCGCAGCAGCAGCAGCATCAGCTACAACAAGAACACCACCAAGGAGCTGGCGATGACGTCCGGGGCAGTCGAGATGTTGTTTAGGACTGCAGGCCACAGTAGTTAGTATACGCGTTGCATGAGTGAGTGAGTTCATGAATGAGTTCATTAGAGAGTTAGAGTGAGTTTATGAGTGAGTTTATGAATGAGTTTATGAGTGAGTTTATGAGTGAGTACATTAGTTAGTTCATGAGTGAGTTTATGAGTGAGTTTATGAGTGAGTTCGTGAGTGAGTTCGTGAGTGAGTTCATCAGTGAGTGAGTAGGTGAGCTTGTTGGAAGGCATTAATAACCATATTCAAATAAAGTTTTAGGTTTTTAACCAATCAATAAATGGTGTAATTGTATTTCTTTTGCGAAGCCTAAATGCAACTGCTTGCATTTTTAAACAGATAAAATTTGCACCAAATCCTAGCTACTTTACTAATAGTAGTCTTAATGTTAATACTGACAATACGTGCGAAAAATTTCTAGAACTTTCACTTTAACCTATAATTTTTTCTGACTGGATATTGCACTTAAACTAAAACGCGTATTAATTTAAAAGTATGTACTGCGTATCTAAATTCTAAATAAAATATTTTCAATAAAATAAAACTTGCCAATTTTGTTATCAATTAGAGCACGAAAGGACCTTTTCTTTTTATTTAAGTCCTTATAAAAAAAATGAAGCCTTCAAATAATTCGACTTGAATTTTTCCCACTCCTTTTTGTTCATCACGGTACTGAGCACCAAGCACGGGAAGAAACGGCACCAAAGGCAGCGCCCCACGAGCTACGAACGAGTTGAGAGCCTTGTGAAAGTCCAGCCAAGACGAGAACTAGGCTTGAATGCTGTAGATCTTATCAGCCTATTAAGCTGCATTGACTTTCTTAGAATCTATGCAGCCATTTAAGTGCAACAAGTCCGTGGTTAAAAAAGAAGTGTTTATTTGTTTCTTATCTAATTACTAGCTTACTATGATATGGCCTCAGTGCTTCTTAGAATCCTTCGAATGTCTTGAACTATCGCTCTCCTTCCTGTAGATATAGGCACTCACAGCTGCTCCAGCGCACTTGCTTAGGCAAATTAGGGAGCGTCCCCTATAAAAGAAGAAAAATCAATTGCACAATTGCATTGCTCAATCAGCTGCCTAAAAAGGAAGTTTAATTCCTGCAGGCGGGTGCCATGAAACTTCCTGGCCAAAATCGTGCGCCACAGTTTATGCAATTCCAGGAAAATCTGGAAATTCAATTTCCCAACCTTCCAACCGCTTTTACGTTGGGAATCATTAAAAATTGCCATTCTTTATTTGAAAAGATTTTTGACTATTTAAAAAGCCTTTTGTGCATCGCCTTTCTTGCGCCTGTTTTTAATTAAAATTGAAAAAAATTTCCCCTCCCTTAAAAGCTACCCGCCTTTATCTGCTTCCTCAATCTGGCCTGTTTGATTTTTTTGGATCAGGCTTGGACTTGCTGGGCGGCTGATCCTCCATGCACGGCGCACTTCCCGACCTCTCCGCTAGCTGCTGCTTGGCCGTACATCGATGTACATCCCCAGTGTACAGTCCCGGCATCCGGCCTACCCCCCCCCTCCCGCAGGAAAAGTCTTCGCCCTCTCTCCTTCACTGACTGCCGTCCCCTGTCACCCAATAACCCTATTGCCCGCCCTGTACCTCAGCTTTCAGTTCAATAATCTGTTCAAAGGCTTGCTTGCGTAGGAGAGAACTGGCGGGCGGGGGGGGAGAGGCGATGGGGATCCGTCAGAGGACGGCGGGTTGGCCGGCTTGCGGAGGAGGGTGGGGGGCGACCAGCCTCGACAATTCGCCAATTCAATAAAAAAAGCCTCCGGGTGCAGCAGCACCTCACAATCTGCGGCAAGGCCCCAGCTGCTCGCTACTGCCCAACATCCTCCCGGAGATCAGCAGCCGGAACTCAACGATGCTCAGCATTAGCGGCGGAGGCGGCGGCGGCGGCGGGGGAGGCGGCGGCGCCGGCGGCGGCAGTGCCGAACAGGCGGCGATTCACTTCTACGACGCCATCATCCACAACGACATGGAGGCGCTGCGCCGGGCCGTCGAGGTGTTCAAAGTCGATTTGAACGCCAAGTTCACGCTGGTGCGGAAGCAGCACCACTTCGACCTGTTCCCCGTGCACCTGGTGGCCTACAAGGGCTACCTGTCGATGCTGCACTACCTCATCCAGACCGGCGTGGCTGTCAATCAGACCACGGCCACCCTGCACCGTCACGCCGTCCACTACGCCGCCCTGAGGTCGCAGCTGTCCTGCCTGCAGATGCTGGTGAACGCCGGCGGCAAGATCGACGCCAGGGACACCTTCGGCAACACGCCGCTGCACTACGCGGCCGAGGACGGCAACGTCAGCCTGATGTCCCTGCTGCTGCACAACGGGGCGAGCTTGGACGCGCAGGTGAGGAAGCTGGCTAGTGAGGATTTGTAATCCCGGGTGAGAGACTGGATGGCTAGCTGAGCCCCTGTCCCTTCACTTCCCCGCCCGCAGGACATCACCAACAAGACGCCGCTGATGAAGGCCACCCGCAACGGCAAACTGGCGGCCGTCAAGCGTCTCACTGCGGCCGGGGCCAGCGTCAACCTGAAGGACAAGAACGAGGACACGGCGCTGCACTTCGCCGCCAGGCACGGCTCCGGCGAGATGACCTGCATGCTGATCAGGGTGAGCTGGGTGTCTGTCTATCTATCTATCTGTCTATCTATCTATCTATCTGTCTATCTATCTATCTATCTATCTATCTATCTATCTATCTATCTATCTATCTATCTGTCTATCTATCTATCTATCTATCTATCTATCTATCTATCTATCTATCTGTCTATCTATCTATCTGTCTATCTATCTATCTATCTATCTATCTATTTGTCTATCTATCTATCTATCTATCTATCTATCTATCTATCTATCTATCTGTCTATCTATCTATCTATCTATCTATCTATCTATCTATCTGTCTATCTATCTATCTATCTATCTATCTATCTATCTATCTATCTATCTATCTATCTATCTATCTATCTATCTATCTATCTGTCTATCTATCTATCTATCTATCTATCTATCTATCTATCTATCTATCTATCTATCTATCTATCTATCTATCTATCTATCTATCTATCTATCTATCTATCTATCTATCTATCTATCTATCTATCTATTCTAACTATTGAAAACTAATCTTTCTGTCCCTAATCTGCAACAAAAATCTTTAGCTACATGTAAAAAGATTCCAAATTTGGCAAATGGTTGGTCGGGAGGGCGGTAACAGTGGCCCGCTTCAGCTTAGGCCTCAATGATCACGATCACTGTGGCACTGATTCGGGACACAAATCTCTGGCACCGAATCCGGGACAGGCGCTTCTGGCTTGTCAATTATAGATTTTGTTGGCCCAATGCTGAGACAATTCTCTCCCAGCTCGCAGCTTCAGTGGAAAATCAGCAGCCATGCAGGGTTGCACAATTGTGAGCGAGATCATTGCGGCTTGAAAAGAACATCGCTGATCGGAAACTCCGACGATCCCACAGGCTGAGGCCCGCGTGGACGCCCAGAACCAGTGGGGCCTGACGCCCCTGATGGAGGCGGTGTCCTACAACCAGAAGGAGGTGGTGGCCGCCCTCATCAAGCACAGGTGCGACCTGTACAAGCGAGATTTTCGCACCGGCGACACGAGCCTGCACATCGCCGTGAAGAAGAACTACACCGACCTGGTGAGCATGCTGCTCAGCGCCGGCAACTGGTACATCCAGTACAACTTCAACAACTTCGGCGAGTCGTTTGTTCACGACGTGGTTGTGTACAACCGGCTGGACCTGCTGCGCCTCTTCGTCACCTACAACTACAACTTTGACTACCCAGCCAAGAAGACGCCGACCGGCCTGGAGAAGCTGCCTTTCCAGCTCGTGCTGGAGCGGGGCCACCTGGAGATGGCGAAGATTCTGGCCCAGGTCGGCTGCTACTCGTCCTCGCGGTTCTGTCAGAACAGCGTCCGCCGCTGTCCGGAGCTCGAGTCGGTGAAATCGCTGCGCAGCTGGGCTCGCAAAACCATTCGCGGCCAGCTGGGCTTCAGTCCGGCCGGCAAGATTGACCGCCTGCCCGTGCCCACCATGGTCAAGGACTTCCTGCTGCTCAAAGACGTCAAGTGGGACGCCAGGATGCCGCAGCAGCAGCAGCAGCAGCAGCAGCAAGTGAACTCCGCCGCCAGCATGAGCAGTTAAAGGAAACAATAGAAAATAACTTTCATAACCAGCTGTAGGGCATAAGCCGTTGATCTTTTCAAACAATTTGTCAACAAAATGTTGTTAAGCCGTGGAATTATTGTCATGCTTCTGTACCCGCTTTTTGGACCTAAAATTCACTGTATGTCTCTGGTTTATTCGTAAAATCTAAAGATGATGTACTTTTTTGGCACAAAATCTGTACTGTCGCCATTAATATTTTTTTAAAATCAAAATAACATGGTTTGCCATTATTTAATTAAAGTTTTCTAATAATTCAAAAATTTGTTGTATACCGCAAGCATTGTAGAACTGTTCTGCAGAAAAGTCTTTTTTCAAATTTTGTCCCCCCCTGTGCTTTCTAAGAATCGTGGAGCGTATTTTTTTTCGAGATAATATTTGTTTTAATTAATCAGTAAGATTAAAAATCTGTCCCAATTTTTTCTCACCAAATAGTTAAGAAATCTTCATTTAGGATGAAAGAATCAAAAACAAAATTTTTCATTGTGCTTGCGAAGGACACAGAATGAAATCTGCGCGCCTTTCTCTACTTTCGTAGATCCAAATTTTTTGGCCCACCAAAATCAGCGATTGGTTCTGATTAGATGATTAGTCGATGGTTTAGTTAACACTTTATATCGAATTATTAGAGCAATCTGCCTGCCCTTTTTTGGTAGCAAATAACTTAAAAAACTTTTTGAAAATGTTGACCGATATAGCTAGTAAGTTTTGTTCAGCTTCATTTCTATTTGTTTTGTTAAAATGTTATTCTATTGTTTAACTGATTGCATGAAGATGTCCAAATCATGTATATGTATGCGCTCTTCTTCAACCAAGTGAGCCTACTAAGTGCGTGAGTATCTGTTGTTGCTATATAGATTTCAAATAAACGCAAATATAAAAATCAAACATCGAATCGATATTTTCTGTGTTCGTGAAAATTTGCTAAAAATTTTCAATATTTTACAGGCCGTACAGACAGTTGCTATGCCTTCCTTACTTCCTGTTAGCTAGAGCAATTTCCAAGTCAGTTTCCATATTAGTTGCCGTCAAAAATTTGAGTAAAATATAATTAAAGCTTCGAGCTTGAAGCAATTCGAGACACAAAAGAAAATTATGAAGGAGAAGCTCATGGGACCGCTGCATTAAAAAAGCTATTTATACATCCCATTATTCCAGGTCTATTTACAGCCGTGGAGACTGTCGTTGTCATTGACAACAAACAGTAAGCGTTGCAACAGCCAAAGCTACTCAGCTGTCACCAAAGCGCTCTCCCTGCCTAACTGGCCCCCCATACGCGGTTCTTCTTTCCCGATCTGCTCGTCCTCTCGCTTCTCTTCTCTCTGTCTGCCTGTCTGTGGCGACCAGGGCTGTGCAGGGATCGACCCAGTCCATAATACAGCACAGTGTAAGAGAGCACGCTGAGGTGGCTGTACTCTGTACTCTGAGGTGGGTGTACTGCAAGCGCGGGTGAGCACTCTCTCTTCCCCCTTCTCTGCCCCCCTCTCTCTGCCGACACGCTGTCCCTCACTCCCAGAAATGAGTAAGCGCAGAAGAAGCCCAGAACCCTACAGTAGGGGTGCGAGAGTCTAAAGAAAAAGAAGACTTTAAAAAAAGGAAAGAAAGTTGAGCAGAGGCAAGAGAACGTCAATTTCTGCACCGAGCAAGCAGGGGAGCCGCGTCCGAATTGCAGAGTTGGCTAAATAACCCAGGTGAGGCCTAATTGCGGACTCGCATTGTTAGCTCGGGAGACAGCGCCCCTCCCCCCCCCCTGTTCTGCTCCCATCAATTTGGAATTTTACAAACTACTACTGGGCGTTTCCTCAATTTCCTCATCCATCGCGGCCATCCCGACCGAACACGAGCAGCCGCCGTCCAGCAGGTAGAACATGCGACTGGCTGGGGAGACTCAGCTCTGACGCACGAGCCTCAGTGAAGGTGCCGCCCCCCTGATGGCCCGATGGCTCTCAAGCATCATCTTGGCGGCTTATTTTAGATAAACCCCGTCTGCAAGAAATTCTCAGCCTTAGAAAGTCAGTTTATGTCCTGAATAAATTCTTACTTGGTCTAATTCGGCTCTGAAATGCAGCAGACAAATTCACACAGAGGCACCAATTGCAATGCACGCAGAGCATATACTCCTGGTTTACACAGTTTTCTATGGCCGAAGTCAGTTAGCTACCTTTGTTAAGCTGTGCTGAGAACTCCCTGCTTTTTCAAATAAAAAGAAGCTTTATCGTATAAAACAGAATATATATTATTCCGTCTGTCTTGAAAGTGAAACTAAGCGAATGCACTCTAAAAAACAATTTCAGCAAGAAGATTCGCACAAACAGCAGCAAAAGAAAACTTCTCGCAGCAAGGAAAAGCAAGCGTCAGGATCAAAAGCGGAGCAGAGCAGCATGTCCAAGTACTGGGTCATCGAGCGGGGCGCCCCCTACTCGCCGGAGTACAAGCTGTACTTCTACGGGTCCAACGGCCCAATCTCGCCATTTCACGACATTCCGCTGTTCGCCTGCTCCGATAAACGCGAGCTCAACATGGTGGTGGAGATACCGCGCTGGACCAACGCCAAGATGGAGATCAACAAGGAGCAGCGGCTCAACCCGATCGTGCAGGACGTGAAGAACGGCAAGTTGCGTTTTGTTGACAACGTGTTCCCCCACCACGGCTACATGTGGAACTACGGCGCGCTGCCGCAGACCTGGGAGGACCCGAACCACACCGACGAGCGCACCGGGGCCAAGGGCGACAACGACCCGCTGGACGTGTGCGAGATCGGGCACCGGATCCACCCGCGCGGCACCGTTGTGCAGGTCAAGCCGCTCGGCATTTTGGCCATGATCGACGAGGGCGAGACCGACTGGAAACTGCTGGCGATCGACTCGTCCGACCCGCTGGCCGAGCAGCTGAATGACGTGGCTGACATCGAGGCTCACATGCCGGGCTTTCTGGACGCCACGCGCAGCTGGTTCCGCAACTACAAAGTGCCGCAGGGCAAGCCGCGAAACGAGTTCGCATTCGACGGCCAGTACCAGGGCCGCGACTTCGCTCTGAGCATCGTTGACGAGACTCATCGCAGCTGGCAGGCGCTGGTCGGCCACGTCATCGATCGGAACTCGATCTCGTGCGACAACGTCTCCGTGATCGGCAGCGCGTACAAAATCGACCAATCGGAGGCGCGCGAGCTGGTTGAGAAACAGCCGGCCGTGCAGCCGCCCTGCCCCATCCCGCACGAGGTCAACCGGTGGCATTACGTCCCTGCCGAGTGACTTGAATGCATCCGTTAAGTGGCACCAGCTGCACTCGAGATGCCCGTTTTCTATATTAGTCTGTTTTTGTTGACTTCCAGTCACCGAAGCAGACTATCAATTTCATATTTCTCCGTTTTTTGTCATTAAAATCGCGGTTAAATTTGTTTTGATCTCCCCATTTTCCTCAATTGCAAATTTGCGCTCGGGAATTGCTGCAATTTTTTGTTAGGCAAAAACTTCTCGAATCTGCACTTCCTGGATTTTTCACTTGAAATTTCTTGAATAATATTATTAACAATGCTTAGTAATTTCTTGTAGCACGGAATTTTCCTCAGTTTGTTTTACTTTGGTGTCGTGTTTTTATTAGCTTCTTAAGCCACAATTTAGACTGTATTTACCTTGCTTAATTGCAGCTTTGTTGTTGTTTAGAAATAAATGAAATTTTGATCCTGCCGGATTGGTGCTGCCAGTTGACGGCTGCTGGAAATGCTGATGATACTGAAGTCGATTTTTCCTACTTCCAAGAGACTTCCTAGTAGCAGTTGACCATTCAGTACTGGCAGTAGTACAGTGCAAAAGTTTCCACCCTGTGAATACAGAGATAACACAATTAAAATTTTCTTTTAATCGGAGCTAGCCAGCATGCATAGCACCCTCTAACGTGTTCTGTCTTCCTCTTCAGACTGAAATCTCCAAGGCGCCATTCAGTCACTCACTAAATTGCTTTCTTCCTGAGCCTACATTACAAAGGTTTCATACCTACTGAGTGGAGACTTAACCAACAATTAAGCCCGTTCCTAAGCGATTAATTTGTTAAAAAGCTCTCATTTGATTTCATTTTTTATTGTTGAAGAGGCGAGGAAACATCACAGAGTGTGCGAGGACTGCGACAAAGAAAATTTCTTGTCTGTCTACTTTCACTTACTTTCTACTTCACTAGCGCGGCCAAGGCGAGCCACCAATGAAGAGTAAAATGCACGGCCTCCCACTGTGCTGGTTGAGACCAATAATGAGCGTTGATGCCTTGTGGCCCGGGCAGTCACACGCTGAATGCTCCCGCCCGGCTGCACCCAGCTACTATCAGAGCATTTGTGCGCTCACCGTCGCAGGCTTTGCGAGAGGCCACTGCCGTCGTCATAAATAAGAATTTATCAGTCCATGAGAGCGGCAATAACAGCAGAACTAGATTAGTGAACGCTTGACTGATTTTGCGCCATACTTTTCGGTAGTCAAATAGTCAAGTGCTAATAAAACAGGCTCATCGACTCAGCATGCAGTCTCGCTCGTTGCAGAGCCTCTCATTCAACAGCGGCTCAAGCAGCAGCTGTCAGAATTTCAGCGAATTTGCCGAAGAAAACTTGTCGGGACGTCCGCCAACAATGGCCGCGGTGGTTGCGGTAGCTCCGTCAAATCGACAGCAGCAGCCGCAGCGCCGTGCACCAAAAGGCGGCAGCCGCCGTCCAGCTGAGAGCAGCCTGAAAGGCCGACAGCAGCGAGCTCAGTCTGAGGCGTCGATCGTCTCGCTGCCGCGCCTGATTTCGAACGAGGCCGCCGCCGCAGCGGCCGCCGTCACCGGCCAAGCAAATGCACCGTCGCGCGGTGAAGAGTCCGCTGTTAGACGCCTGCTGCACCTGCCGGCTGTGGCCCGGGTCTACCAGTCCTTCAAGTCAACCTTCGAGTACAAGCAGCTGTTCGGCCAGGCGCCCCGGGTGTACGTGCCCATCGTTGAGGCGGCCGTGTTCGAGCCGCGCTATCTCACCCCTGTGGAGAAGCGCGGTCAGCAGTACGTCTTCCCTGGTTGGTGCTACGGCTGCCGCCTGTGCCTTGGCTGTCTGCACCTCACCAGGCCTCAGTGAGTGCCCTTTCTCGATCTCTAGCATTGTCTTTTGCGGCTTAAATTTTATGCTTCCAATTCGCTAAAGTTACGAAGCAAGAATGCGTTGTAAATTTCAGCTTGCATCAGGACAAGGCAGTGTCGCGTCGCCTGCAGTCGGACAAGCAGCTCGCTAGTAGAGAGTTGACAGCCTCTGTGGAGCTGCTGTTGAGTGGCGGGCATAGGCGGACTCTGACTGCCGAATCTGAGGAAAACAGTTGAGTTTTATCCGGGCCGTGTCGGGAGGCAAAAAGAGTGGACACACTGCAGGGTCGTAGCTAGGGTTCTGCCCTCAGTTTTGGTGCTCCCCTTGCTAGTACCGTAGCTTTGGCGCCCCCTTGCCAGAAAATTTTGGCGCCCCCTTTTCAGTAGATTATGCGCCCCCTTGCCAGTAGTTTTGGCGCCCCTTGCCAGTAGTTTTGGCGCCCCCTTGCCAGTAGTTTTGGCGCCCCCTTGCCAGTAGTTTTGGCGCCCCCTTGCCAGTAGTTTTGGCGCCCCCTTGCCAGTAGTTTTGGCGCCCCCTTGCCAGTAGTTTTGGCGCCCCTTGCCAGTAGTTTTGGCGCCCCCTTGCCAGTAGCTTTGGCGCTCCTCTTCTAGATCCGTCTCCCCAATTAGAAATCCTACTTGCGCCCACAGATAATTACTATACTAGATAGGTCCACTCCCTATCTCCACTAGGGGGGCATACATGTGACTACTCTTAGGACTGGCCGACAGTAGGCTTATTGGCGCAATAGTAGAAAAATTCGTGGCGTGAAAATGCGTGCAAAGTAGAGACTTAGAGTGGGAATGATACGTAAATATTATCGCACTGAAATGAATACCGATACTGGCTAAATCAATTAAGCACTTTGCTAAAAATAACACTACTTATGAATATGATATTTATAAGTAGTTCTACTTATATTTATTATTTGGTGCATACTTGTACACAATATCACAAACTTTTAACTTAGCGTTTGTAACTGACAATCGCAACAGTCGGTGCGATGCTCTGCAACCTACTTGTACTTATGTCCACTAATTTTCTAACCTAAACTAAAACTAGTAATGTCAAACTTATTTCCGCTCAGTCATCTCGCTGCCCGATTGGGTTGTCAAGGAGATCGAGGACTTCTACACAGAGGTTGGCATCACCTGCAAGACAACGCCGACCGATGTGGATTTGAAGAAGGCGCGTGGCTCTCCGTCGCGAATGATGAGGGATCAGGAGCCGACGAAGGACTTCTACATCGGCATGCATCAGCAGCGGCTGGACGGTGTTGAGAGTCCGCGCACCCTTGGCGGCAGTACTCGCGGTGGTGACTCGCCGTACGGGGAAACACCCGGCGACAGCAGCCTTGGGATCAGCAGCGAAGATGAGAAAGCAGATGGCGGAGCAGGCAGCGGAGGCGTGATCAAAGTGACAGTCAGCAGGCATCCAGCGGCTCAGGGCACAGAAACCAGCGACGGAGAAGGTTCTGGTGAAGCAGATGAAGATGGCGGTAAGTGATCTTTTACTTTAAGTGTAACTTTTACTCAAAAAATCTAGCTGCATGGCATGAAAATGTTTTACTAAAAAGTTCACAATAGCCAACATAGCGACTTACATTTTCACAGTTTCACGCATTATAAGATTTGAGTTAAATTATTTTTCCTAGCCACAGACGAGCACGATGACGTTAGCAGCTCCGACAAACATCACCGAACACGCCGCAGCAGGCGTCAGAGAAAGCTTCGATTTCGAACGCGATTGTCAACGGTTGCCTCGTCTGCCGGTCGCCATGGAGACGAGGATGGAGACAGTGACGATAGCAGCGTGATGGATGCTGAGCGTGATGATGCAGAGCAGGCTAAAAAGCGTAGAAGAAGACTGGTGCTGTACAAAGGTTTGAAACATTTAGACTCATCAAATATAATGCAAAGTTTTAACTTTATCTATCCCCAAAATCTAAATACGGCAAAAAATGTTTTTGATAGAAGCCAACCTGGACAGAAGGCCTCTCCCGCGATTTTGGTCGTTTCCATTTGATAGCCCTGACAAAGACTACTCAGCTTGGCAGCGGAATCTGTCAAAGAGCGAAGGCTCGTTTGGTATTTGGATTGGTGACAGATTACGTAGCTTTTCCTAATATCATTGGCTGCTTAATTGTAGCTCAAGTAGTTCGTTTGGTTGTTCAGTTTCTGTTGAGCAAAAAATACTTTTGATCCTTGAAAATTAGTTTAGCTCGTAGCAGGGTACTCACAGTATTTTTTCGTTCGTTTCTATTTTTTCCTTTTTTCAGCAAACTACTTATAGTAGTTATAGTTGATCAAACACTAGGAAAATGACTTCGCCTTTTTAAATATGCCGTTTTATTAACAATTTACCACTGTAAAACTGAAGTTCAGCTCTATCTCGTCATTTCAGAGCCGCACTTTTTCCGGCCTCGACATCGCAAGAAGCTCACAATACCGCGTGATCCGTTTTCTAAGAATCGCGAATTTAAAATGGTGCGCCAGTCTGTAATCACTCCGATATCGGCTAATAGGAAGCTGAGCTTCATCAACGTGTCAAGAGAAACAAACAGAAGGGTAAAAATCAGATTGAGTCTATGTACTTTCTATAAAATATTTAAAGTTCAAAATTAATCGGGTTCGTAAAAAGTAAATAATTTAGAACTCACATGGGAACTCCATAAAAGACCCCGTATCCTGTGCTCTGGAAGCACCTCATAAACCAGCTTGCAATAGGCGCCAAAAACTGTATCGTGGGCGCTCCTGTCTATGAGGTGGGCCATTATTTTTAGTGCACGGATCAGGTGTGCGGGGTCTCCCACCACAATTCGTATGTCAATGCAATCAGTTAATCAGACATGCTTACGAGCTCGTACTTTCGCAATGTCAATTTAAATATCCTTGAAGGAGCTGAAACAGTTCAAGCTCAAGCAGCGAAGCACCGAGGATATCCGTAGCGACTGGACGCCTCCTCAGCGAGCGCCGTTCTCACAGAAATTGCCTGCGCGACGTCATGTGTAAGCTCCTATCAGCTTGAATGCTTAGAATTTTGATTCACACGCCGCTATCATTAAATAAAAATTTGACCCCCAATTGCAGATCACAAGAAAGAGGCTCATCCAAGGTCTTTGTTCCAGGTAAAAATATTGCTCAATAAATTGATTTATAAAATATTTAGAAGAAGCAACTCAACTCTATGTGCTTCTCTGCATTGCAGAGCCGCAACTTCCAGTGATCGAAGGTGAGATCAGCTTCGACAAAGCCACCAGTGACGGCACTAACACGAGTGTTACTAACCAAACTAACAGCACTAAGCAACATGCACAAAGCACTGTTAACCCAGTGGCAAACCAGAGAGAATTAAAATCTGACTCGCAAGCTTTAAGTCAAGGCCAGCCTTACCAATGCATGACAGACCAGATCATAATGCACAGCAGTACCAGAGACCTGGGCGAAGCCTTGAAGTCAAAGACGAGGTCATTGGAGCACCAGCAGCAGCCGCTGAAGGAGAAACTCCAAAGCCAATCTATGCCAAACTTTGGCCTTGGTGAGCAAAACCTCGGATCCAGAATGGGCGGCAATGCGGTGTCTCTCACGCCGGACATTCGTTCGATGAACAAGTTCCGGGATGAAAGTGCAAGGCAGAGCAGAAGCGTCGCGTCAGTTTTCGACGGGTCAAAAGTGTCTAAAGCACTTCGAAAAGGTGCTTTTAACTCTATGAATGTAACGTTTGGATCCAGAAACTTCTTGGCTGAAGGCTTTCACGAGATCCGCAAATCGACAGCAACGAACGACCTCAGTGGCATGGTAACCAAGTGGGCTGATTCGGAGTTTCAACAATCTCAACTGCAGGCCACGAAGATTGGTAGGCTTAGTAAATTCTGAATTACGACCAATGAAGCTCAAGGACTTTGCAAAATAAAAGAAAACTCATCAAAAACTTTTCCCTTTTAACCAAGCGATTGCTCCAGCAAAGCAAAAGATAAATATCCACCGAAGAGCCGCAGGTGAATAATGATAATTCACTGATAGTTTCCTAAAAATCTTAACCATGCACCTTTCTCGAAAACCATAACTAATCACCTATAGATTTTTCATTTAGTAAGTCACTTTTTTCTGCATTAAAGTTTTTTTCTAAAAAAGAACAGCATTTTTTACAAGACAGAATTAAATTTCCTAGTTTTCTTCTCGAGAGGCACTGCTGATGGCCTGCAATTTAGTTAATTTCCTATATCAATTGAAAATGCGAGCGTAGAGAGTTTTTTTATCAATCAACGCTTTGATTTGGCCTGTCAGAGGCGCAGGAGGAGCTCGCCCAGCCGGCAGCACCAGTGGCACCAATTGCCAAGCCCGAGAGGTCTCGCCGTCGCGTCCACCCGCCGATGCCGACGCCACCTCCGCCGGTGACCGAGGATGAGATTCCGTCGACACGGCGGCAGCGAACGCCAAGGCCGAAGCGCGAGAAGAAACCAGCTCAAGAAGCCGCTGTGAAGTTGTGGAACCAGCAGGTCGAGTCGGCTAATGAACTGGAAGAAGATTCCGCGCCACCGACGCCGCCGCCACCGACGCCGCCGCCAAGTTCGCCAACGCCGGCGAGCTCTCCGACGCCGCCGATGCCGCCACCGCTGCCCGCAGCACCACCACCGCCGCCTCAACCACCGCCCCCGAGGCTTTTAAAGGTAAAGTTTGGTCGGTTTTTTCCCTGGTGCTTTCCTAAATGCTTTTGCATTTTTAAACGCCAACAAATTCTCGCGGTTGCTTTACAAATCCTAAATTTTATAAGCCCTAAATGTCACAGCGTCTAACAAATCTAGATCTAAAAAGGTGAAGAGCGAAATGGAAAGTTTTTCTGCTCATAAAGTGAAATCTGGTCACTATTTTACGTGCTAAAAATGCTTACTATCATGATTACTCACTGTTGTATTCTAAATCATGTAATTTTATAAGTGCATCAAATTTGTTTGAAAACTGGACAATAACTCTATCAAATCTTTTATCACAACAAACACAGTCGGAGACGAAAAGCTTCATTGGCGGTCCACCAATAGCACTCGACCTGCCGCGCAGTCCGGAGACGGCTGTCTCTCTGCAGAAGGAGAAGCCGCGCAGGAGAGCGAGGTTTGTTAATGCATGACAGAATTGTTGTGAACTTAGTTTAGAGTGATTTTTCATAAGCACAGGCGTAGTCCGAGGAGTACTGGGCAAGGGCCCCGCGGCCCTCCTCAATCAGCTGGCGATGGGGTGGAGTAACCTTTTTATTAGCTTTGGCTCGCTCTCTTTAGTACTTTTGCCGCCCGGTTTCCCAGTTACTTTGACGCCCCTCTATCTCAATAGCTTTGGCGCTCGGGACCCATTAGCTTTGGTGCCCGTGTCTCAGTTGCTTTGGCGCCCCCTTTTCAGTACCTCTAACGCCCTCTTTCAAGTATCATTGGCGCCCCCTTTCCCAGTAGCATTGGCGCCACCCCTTTCCAGTAGCTTTGTGCGCAGCCCTTGTCAGTAGCTCCCCTTTCCAGCACATTGACTAGCTGAAGCACTTAAATTAGATGAGCCGATAAATTATTCTGTCAGTTGAAGGTAACAATGGTGATGCTGTGTCGAAAAGTGGCGACATCGGAGCCAATTGTGTTAGCGGACAGCTGGACTAAATGCAGAAGTCTAACAAAGTTATTTCCGCCCGCGCGTAAAATTTAAGTTCCTTTTTGGGGGCAGAAAGTTTTATAGATTCAGTTTTATACACGAGAAAGCCCCCGTTTTGTCCGGTCGGTAAGCGTACTTTTACCCAAATCAATGTATATTCATGTGTGAGGAAATTCTTTACTTCTGGCACGGGTCCAGGCAGGCTGAGCTTCTTTCCAGCGCTACAAAAGCTGTTTAGGAAAAAAACGCGCTTCCAGAATTGATCGACAGTGCGGCCTCTCCACCTCAGCTGCTGCTTCTGCGAGGCCAGCTAAAACAGAAGAAATGCATGCCGAGAGAAAAGGTGGTTGGTAGACTTGGAGACAAGAAGTGGTTCAGAAAGCGTTGCATCCCAAAACCCAACCCCCGACTCCCCAGTTAATTGGCCTACAGTCGGATTGCCTGAGGTGGAGTGTAGTCAAGTGTTTCTGAGCCTATATAGCCCCGTAAGCTAGCGTTGCATTCAGATGCAGTTCCTTGCGTTCAAGCCAATGGCCTCATTGAAGTCAAAATGGCGCGCCGGCGCAATTGTTTCCAGGCTGCAGGCCTCGCCAAAAAAGCCCGCGCCAACGGTGCCAACACCGCAGACGAAAGAGGAGCCCGCGGTCAGCCGACCAAAAGACAGCTTGGACTACTTGGCCAAGTACTGCATTGTGCACGCACACAGAATCCCGGCCTACGAATCGGCTTTTAAGAGAGCGGCTGTCAAGCAGCGCTTCCGCTATGATCCCTATCGAGAGATTGTCCAGGAGGCCGTTGGTGGCAGCGGTGGGATCGACCTCCAGCCAGCTGAGTCAGCCGCTCCAGCAGCCGAAGCGAATCCGTCTGGCGAGGCGGAAAGCGGCGAGCGCGAGCTCTCATCCCTGATAGCCGACGGTCGAGACCGCGACGGCGACAGAGAAGCCGGCAGCGCGGGCGGCGCCAGGGCTAATTCAGCCAGTCGACTTTCAATTGAAGAAATCTACCGGCTGCAGCAGCGCCGTCAGGTGGGCACTTTGCCGTCTGGCGACCGACTTTTTGAGACAATGCGCCAGAGGCTGGAAGCCTCTCTGCCGCCGACCGTTCCTGTGAGACCTCGCCCTAAATCATTGATAATAATACGGCTTATCAAAAAATTGTTTCATTCCTTCAGCAAATTTCACACTTTTCAGGCGGCAAACTCAACTGACTGCGAGTTGGCTAAGCTGAAATTCATTTTAGATACTGTAAATGAAAAGCTGACGAAAGTGAACGAAGAAATTGATAAAATTAACGGTAAGTAAATGTGCTGTAAATCGGCTGGACTGTTCAGTTACACGGCCTTACTTCTCTTGCTTCGCAGTATTTTGGAATTTTCCAGCTGGTCTAATGTACGAATATGTAATATTCTGTTAAATAGAGTTGTGATTGGTTAAAGACTGGTGGTCAGATTGACGTGGCCTATCAGATAATGTGGAACTTAGGACGTGCACAGCCTTGGTAAGAGGAGCTGGGCACAGAGATCAGGCAACAAAAACATGGTTTGCTCAGGTCAGAAGCGCAAAAACAGGACAAGACAACTAAGTGAACTAACTAACTCGCCAAGTTCATGGGAAAAAAACCCACAGATACCCGGACGAATATTCTAGCCGGTCTAGCCAGGGAGAAATACTGGGATTCTCTCTCAATCCCTGACGCTCCAATGGAGCCATCGAAGCCTCCGGATAGCTTTGAAGCCACTCCGAAACTGACTAAACGACGTCAGCAGAGAAAACCGGGGACGAAGATGGACCGAGAGGAGGCGCTGCGCATTAAAAGAATTGTTGCCGGATTGCCAAACGAGACAATTGTGCAAATGCTGACACCTAAGCAGCTAAGCGAGGTGAACTTTTAAGCAAAGTTTACCTTTAGATATTTGATTCCACATAATACGAGCGTATATGAGCTTCATACTGAGGATTATTCTTCAATAGGATCCGATCAAGTTAAATCGCGTTCTTAGATAAATCCACTTTGGGATTGATCTCGTACTGTTAAAAGTCCAACAATCAAACTGGGAACTTAAATCTTAGATCTAACCTACTTACGTCTTGGTGAACCCTGGAACCTCACCCGGTCCATATTGTTGCCGGCTCACCCTATCTTCACGGAGTTACTTTAGACCCTGATAGTGTGTTGGTATTAAGAACAACATTCTCAGAGCTACGATCCTTGATATTCTTTATAAGCCAACCAAATATGGCACCCAACATTATGCTAAATCGAATTCATGACCTGAGTCAAATACAAAAAACATTCACTACCCACTCCACATCCGGGTAGCTCAAATCCGGCCAGTCAATCCGTCAGCTGGACTCTCAGCTTCATCGCTGTCAGCAGCGAGCCGAACGGCTGAGCGAACGCATCGCCGAGACCAAGGAGGAAATTCGGCGTCTGACTCTGTTCGGAAACACCGTGTTCGTTGAGGAGCAGCTGGAGCCGGGTCGAAAGCAGGCGGCCGGAGGTGACAATTTCCTTCGCGAGCAGTCGCTGCTCTACCAGAAGCTGCATCCGGCAATTGATCTGGAGCTCAACATCGATCTGGTCGAGGAGGCGCTCAAGGACATCAACGGGCACCTGATCACCAAAAAAGAGATGCAGTACGTCTATCACATACTCAACTTGCCAGCCAGGACTCGCGTGAACTTTCGCCTATTCAGCGTGATTGCGGCGCTCAGCGAGAAAGTTGTGCAGTTAGAGTGAGTTGGCAAACTGTTTAAAGCATCGGATTGTTGTGGCAAAAAAGATTAAAATATTTTTAATGATTAAATTCAGGCCAATAATTCGAAAAATGGTCAATAAAATGAATTTCGATGCGCTGGACTACAAGCTGGAGAAGTGCAAGCAGATGTTCTTCCTCCTAGACGACCTCGACGACAAAGCTCCCACCGGGTCCATCACCGTGGACAGCCTGGCTATCGAGCTGCTGGCCGGCAATCTCAAGGACGAGAATGTTGGTTCGGTGAGCGCTCCGTAGAGACTGAATTCATGGCTTCATTGGACTGCTGCCATTCCAGAACGTAAACCCGGATGTCGCTAACCCTCAAACAGGTTATCAAGAAGTTCAACCGCGAGAAGCGGGGCTACATCGACTTTCTGGACTACCTGACCTACGTGCCGCTGTTCCTGGAAATTCACGAACGAATCGTGGCCGACCCACTGAAAACCGAGGCTGCCTGGTAAAACCGACAATGAGTTAAAGCAGCTGCTTACTGACTCTGTAACAACAAAAAATTCTTCAGACCCTGACTGCTCACCAGTGAATCCTCTGCAACGTAAATTTAAATTCACGAAAGATTTTCCAGAGTGATACCAATACAATTTCGCACTTTTCTGATGCACCTGTGTTAAATGAGGCTATCAATGAAGGCCTGGATTGAAAGCTTCAGAGCTTTAGGCTATGTTCAAGAGAATTGGTCCTAGCAGGCATGTAAAGCTTTCGACTTCGAAAATGTGTTTATAATATTTTTGCTGATAAAATTTGCACTTCCATTGCACTATCTGTGAATGATAATCTGACGGCAGTAAATTTGATATTTTTTCTTTGAAACTTTAATAACTTTGATATTTTCTGATTGCCTGCCTTACATTGGGAAAGTCTTTGCGCTTTCTTGAAGCGAAGCACTTTTTTGAATCATGCTACTTACGCTCGTAATTCAGTAGTGTCATTCATCAGGATCAGGTTTGATTTTTCAAAGTTTTAGATTTATAGAGAATCCGAAAAAATCGGTTATTCTACATATTGAAAAATGCATAAATTCCGCCCAGAACCTGCAAAGAATCCAGTTTCTTTGAGCAACAAATGTTAGAACTTCTTAAATTCTTAATCTTGAGAAATCACTGAACTGATGTTATGCAGACAGACAAAGCAAGCAAAATTTTTCCGCGAGATGAAATCACGGCTTTTGTCCAGCTTTTCTGGTATAAACTTAAAGAAGGGTAACATTGGTTTTATTTGGTGGAAATATCAATTTCATGTATTGAAGAAGCATCTGATTAATAAACTGATAATACGCTCGTAGTGTAGAATCCATTCAACTTCTTCCACAGAGGTTTTTTATCGTTTCTAGATTTCGAAATTCAAACAGTGAATAGAGCATTCGTTGGTTAAACATATGTCAAGCAAGATACTGAGTCAGGCTTCAGCCAAAAATTCTTTCGCACGACACATTTTAAACTTAATTTTTCGATCTTCGGACACACAGCAGCCGTTGGCCGAGCCCCAGGTGTCCATCAGTCTGGGAACGGTGCGCCGCATCACAATCGCTTCAACTTTTTTCGACTGTCCACCGCGCACAAGCTTGGGTATCTGTCTCTGCAGAACATTGAACTGGTGCGGCAAGAAGGTCACCAAGATCGCCTGGCGGAATTCAAAATGCTCGTGCAGCAGGCTGATTTGCTGAGTGAGCAGAGCGACGCCGAAATTCAGGATGAAGACGGCAACGAACACGAACACAACAATCTGAGGCCACAAGGTGACGTAATCGCTGATTGCCGGAAAGCTAGCCAGGCTGAATGCGTACCGAAGCGATTGGCCGATGTACTCGATAGCGCAGGTCCACGAGTCAACGGAGCACTTGATGTACGGCTGGCTGAGCAGCATTGTGGCGCAGACCAGAGTCAGCGGCAGTAACACCAGTACAATCAGCTTCATCGACGCGTTCACGCATAGAAGAACATTCAAAAAAAGCTGATACTGTGATGCCATATCTCCGATGAAAAACATCTGCAATACGAACATGTAGTAGTAGTTCAGCATGACGATAGTCTGTAGTCGCGATCCATCAACAAACAGGCGTCCATCAGCTTCAAAGTAGCTTCCTGGATCGCTAAAGAAGCTGTACTCGAGCAGCATGACCAAAACTTGAATTATCATATACTGCGCCATAAATGATTCCAACACTGCGCAGCCTCTCAAAAAAATAGCATCCCGGATCCAAGTAAACAAGCTCCATCGTTTTCGCAGAAGCGGCAGCTGGCTTTGATACTCGGCGATGCGAGCCGCCACCCACACAAGCCAAGTGAGCAGAGTGAAGGCCTGGATAAATACCCTTACATAGAACACATATCTAAATGCGGCAACTACATGCGGTGGCAGTAAGTGCAGATACGACCAGTTCGAGCCCCCACTGCCCGGAACGAATGCCTGCACACTAGAATTAAAAGTGTCCCTGGTGAAAATTCTCACAGTCAGAGTTGACAAAAAAGACGCGTAAACCACAAGATAGATGAAGAGAGCGGCCAGGGACGACCCAAGGCTTTGGTACTTGTGAAGAATGCTTGCAAAGAAAGCCTGCGTTGCTGTACTGTAAAAGAAGCAGGTGTAGCCACGCGGAATGTCCTCAGCTACAAAGCCTTTGGAATACCTAATCAATTGAAGGAACGGCGACTTTAGAAACCGATCGCCAGTGTTGCTATGGTAGCAGTTCAGGTCGACCTCTTCGATCAGCAGACTCGGATCGGTCGGGTGCTCCCGCTCTCTGACCAGGTACTCTGGCGCGTTCGCGAATGCCGTGGCCAGGTGGAAACAGTCTCTGGCTGCCGCGTACTCTAACGGCGTCAGACAGTCGGCCGTCAGCTCCTCCTTTAGCAGCCGGACGCACGAGTCCGGATGACGGCGCGACAGTCTGGCGAACAGTCGAGCCAGCTGCGTCTCGTCGTTCGGACTAGCTAAGCTGGAGCGGCAGAAGTCCGCCAGCAGGAACAGGCCGCAGCGGGCGCAGTCCCACAGAGCGAGGCTGTCGATCAGCTCGATGGTGCGGCTGGCCAGCTCGTCGTCTCGAGCGAGCAGCACCAGGCAGAAGGGCGACAGCTTGGGTAGATCGTCCGGCTCGTCACCGCTGTCTGCAGGACCGTCACAGAATTTGCAGTTGCTGTGCCTCAGCAGCTGTGGCGAGAGCTTGAGTTTTTCGAGAAATAACCGATATTGCTTGGCGTACAACAGCTCCATCATATTTTTTTCAGTTTGACAGTGCTTGGATTATGATGAGCCATTCTTTTTGTACTCCGGTGAGTGGAACGCTTTTTTATCGCGGTAACACTCAAGAATAATACGTTTTTTTGCAGCAGACTCCATGGTAATAAGCTATAGAAGCTTCAGCAAACTTTGTTATCCAGTGCAGATGCTTCAACGGGAGTGATTTGTTTGCATTCAGGCTGCAAAAAAGTTTAGCCTGCATGCAGGATTCACGCGAAAAAAAATCGCTAACGATTTACTGTTTTTTATTCTTATTACATTTTCATTAGCTAATTGGAAAAACCTGACGACTGCGAGTGGCGCACTCGAGTTGATTGGATTTTCAGCAAATTTCCTATTCACCTTACTGTAATTAAATTTGGCCCAAATATTGCATGCAGTAGAGTGCTTTAACTTCATGCACCTAATTAATGGGACTTATTGTTATCCGCTGGAGCTTAGAGCATTAGGATAATTGTGGTAGTCATACAATATTGCATAAATTGCGAGGTATTTTGAAAAACTCAAGAATCACAGGTCACATCCGAGGAAAATTAAGCATGTCGCACTCCGCTGAGAGCAAATCTCTTTCTTATGGAAATTCAAGGCTTTACCCTCGAAAAATTGCTTGGAGAGACGGTGATAAAAAAGATGAGCGGTTAGTGATCGAGGAGGCTGATGCCGTGTCATTCATGGACCGCCGAGTCAAAGGCCTGGAGTTGCTGCATTCTGGAAAATTTGATTTATTCATGGATGAAATAACGTTGTGTCCGGAGCTTTTGAGGCACAGCAACTGCAAATTCTGTGACGGTCCTTCAGACAGCGGTGACAATCCGGATGATCTACCCAAGCTGTCACCCTTCTGCCTGGTGCTGCTCGCTCGAGACGACGAGCTGGCCAGCCGCACCATCGAGCTGATCGACAGCCTCGCTCTGTGGGACTGCGCCCGCTGCGGCCTGTTCCTGCTGGCGGACTTCTGCCGCTCCAGCTTAGCTAGTCCGAACGACGAGACGCAGCTGGCTCGACTGTTCGCCAGACTGTCGCGCCGTCATCCGGACTCGTGCGTCCGGCTGCTGAAGGAGGAGCTGATGGCCGACTGTCTGACGCCGTTAGAGTACGCGGCAGCCAGAGACTGTTTCCACCTGGCCACGGCATTCGCGAACGCGCCGGGGTACCTGATCAGAGAACGGGAGCACCCGACCGCCCCTAATCTGCTGATCGAAGAGGTCGACCTGAGCTGCTACTCAAGCAGCGGCGGAGTTCGCTTCTTGAAATCGCCATTCGCAAAATTCGTCAACGCTGCGCAGCTGTTTATCGGCCAGAAGCTGCGAGCGGACCACCTCTGCTTCTTCAACAGTCCCGTGGTGCAGGCATATTTTCGCAGCATGGAGCACGTCGCACCATTTGGGCTTGTCACCCTGACGTCACTGGCTTTTCATACCTTGCTGTTCATCTGCTTAATGACCACTCTGAGCATTCGGATTTTCACCATGAACACTTTCAACTCCAGCATCCAGGTGAAAATCCCAGGCCAGAAGGATTACAGCCTGTCCTTCATGGAAATAGTCTCGCCCGAATTTATTGCTGCGTATCGCTACATCTTCTATGCCAGAATCTCCGGTCAGATTTTCTCGATTCTATTTGGCCTGCACTGGACCACTTTGACGGTATTGAATCATTACGGTACGCCGAAGCCGATGCGGCAGAGATGGCGCGGCCTGCTCTGGATTAAAGGCTGCACAACTTTTCAGGGTTACATTTTCGAGGGAATTATGCTTGGATTCCTTGTCATTCAGATCGCAATGTTCGTCCTGGAGCAATACTTCTTTCTCGATCCGGACAGCTACTACCAGGTGGACGGTCAGTGGTTCGTGGAGTCGGTCCGGCTCCAGTTCGTGTTCATCATTGACGCGGACTTCATGCTGACGATGATGCTCTTGTTTGCCTGCCTGATGGCCGGCCACTCTGAGACCCTGTTCTACGTGATGCACTGCCTGAACGCGTCCATCATACTGGTGTACCTCATCTGCATGCCTCTGCTCCTAGTTGGCTTCACAATGCTGCTTAGTCAGCCCTACATCACCTGCGAGAACTTCACGTGGCTCTGCGTCATGGAGTATTTAGGCCGGACATTTCGTTATGCGTTCACCTTGGGCGAGTTCAGCGGCATCAGCGACTACTTGGTGCTGTGGCCTCAAGCCATCGTGTACCTGTGCATCGCCGTATTTATGCTCAACTTCGGGATAGGCCTGTTGACTCAGCAGATAACGCAGCTGCAGGAAAATTCACAATTTCGGCGGAAAATTTTCGTTACGTATATAACTCAACAGTACGCAACATATCGTTGGAGTCCCATAGGACGGCTGCTGTCGAGGCGCACCAACGGACTTGTGCTGACGAGGGTTCGGCCGATTTTTACGCCCGGTAGCATCGACGACGCCTACTGCTGCTCGGGCACCGACTGCTAGATGAGAAGAAAATCACATTTTAAAGAGACTAGAGTTAGAGTTCTCTACGAGCCCACCTCACTCTAAATTGTTTCTATGCACCCCTTGTAACCCTAATAGGTCTCACTTCAGTTTATTCTTCGCACTGGTGCATAGACGCGTGTGGTTATTTGTAACTCTGATACAATAATAAAATTCACGCCGAATCTCCGAGACCAAACTGATCCACGAGCTTTGGATCGATAAAAATTAATCCCACGAAAGCATGGGTGGAGAATAATGAATTAATGTTTGAGAATTCCTAATACTTCTGTCAAGAATACTTGACAAATACATTGATTGATTGATAATATTGACGGGTCAGTATTTTCGGCGATTTTTATCAATAGCCGCATTAAACAATACACGTCATCATCAATCAAATAACACACTAATTCAAATTGCAATAACTCTTTCGATCAAAAGAGAATAACTGTCAGTTGGTAAATTGATTTCTTGTCACGCCAATAGCCATTAGTTTGATTGTGGAACTAACAACGTTTTTACAAGTACTCTGATTATTGCACTAGCCTTCATAAATTACCGGTTTGGGCCAGATCCATTAATTTGGATCTAATTTGCTAATAGCATGCAGTTTTTGATGCCATAAGAAGCCAGGAGCAGACTTCATAGAGGTCTGAAAAGTGGCGAAAATGCGTTGGAGAATAGAAAGCACTGCGGAGGGTAGCCCAGCAACTCCAATGTTGGTCAAAGATCCGGCCATGGTACTGCTGCACAAGGGAAAGCATCAGGAATTCTTTGAGGCATTGAAGCAGCGAACGGAGCTACTCAAGCACAAGGACTGCAAGTTCTGCAATGTTGGAACGGAAGGCGGTGAGGAGCCGGACGATCTACCCAAGCTGTCACCTTTCTGCCTGGTGCTGCTCGCTCGAGACGACGAGCTGGCCAGCCGCACCATCGAGCTGATCGACAGCCTCGGCCTTTGGGACTGCGCCCGCTGCGGCCTGTTCCTGCTGGCGGACTTCTGCCGCTCCAGCTTAGCTAGTCCGAACGACGAGACGCAGCTGGCTCGACTGTTCGCCAGACTGTCGCGCCGTCATCCGGACTCGTGCGTCCGGCTGCTGAAGGAGGAGCTGACGGCCGACTGTCTGACGCCGTTAGAGTACGCGGCAGCCAGAGACTGTTTCCACCTGGCCACGGCATTCGCGAACGCGCCGGGGTACCTGATCAGAGAGCGGGAGCACTCGACCGACCCGAGTTTGCTGATCGAAGAGGTCGACCTGAGCTGCTACTCGCACTCGCTGGGCAGCAGTCGATACAACAAGTCGCCCTTTGTGCAGTTAGTCAAGTTTGCGCAGCCTCTCATTGGAGACGCCCTGCCTGCGGGCTTTCTTTGTTTTTATAGAAGCCCAGCAGCCATAGCTTACTTTAGCACAACTGTCAAATTAATGCCAAGCAGGTTGCTGTCATTCCTATCCGTGATTTTCTTTACATTCTTATTGTTCAGCGTGCTGTCCACCCTGATGGTTCGCGTCTTCACGCGCGACACATTCAACGCGAGCAACCAGGTACTGCTGCCAGCGCAGCTGAACTACAGCCTGTACTACCTGAATCAAGTTTCACCGAGCACTCTGCTCATGTTTCGCTACGTGTACTATGCGCGGCTGGTGATCCAGGGCTGCACTGCTGCGTCCTGGTGCGGCTGGTTCTGCTTCATTGCCACCAACAATACCAGCTTGCCAAAATCGCTTCGAGTTGAGCGATTCTGCTTGCAGCTGGTGGTTGGCGCGTTCACGATGAAGAAGTACCTGCTTGAGGGCATCATTAGCATCTTTCTGGTTAGCCAACTGCTCATTGTGACGCTGGAGATTTCATTCTTCAATGATCCGAGCAGTTATTACCAAGTAGACGGTCTTTGGTTCGTTAATACATCTGGGCTGATGCTGTTCTTTATAGTGAACACCGTGTTCATGATGTTTGTCATGCTGGTGTTCATCTGCAAAGTGGCCTGCTTTCACAAGACTATTTTCTATCTGCTTTACTGCGTGAACTCATCAACCAAGCTGATTTATCTAGTTGGGCTGCCCCTATTGCTAGTGGGACTGACAATGCTACTCAGCCAACCCTACCTGCAGTGCCAGTACAATAACTGGTCGTGCGCATTCGAATACGTTGGCCGAACATTTCGCTACACGTTCAGCCTGAGCCAGTTCCCCGGATACAATGACTACTTGGTGCTGTGGCCGCAGGCTCTGGTCTACCTGAGCATCGTGGTGTTTCTGCTAAATTTCGGCATCGCTCTGCTAACTCAGCAGATCCAGCAGCTCCAGGAGAATGTTGAATTCCGACAGGCCCTGCTCATTAATTACTTTGTGATGCAGTATGCCTTGGCCGTGTGGCGTCTCAAACGGTTTTTTCGTTTGCAGCCGTCGCAAGCCAGCCGGAACGAGTGCTTGGTGCGCAGGATTCGCGCGAAAATCTGCCGCACCAGGGGAACCGGAGATTCGCAGTTCTGCTGTTTGAAGAGCCTGTGAACTCGTGAATAATAACCGTCACTGATATTGTAATGCTTGTGATGCAGATAGACATATGCGCCTTTACACATGCTTTTGCGTCGTATAACTGGGTTTCGTGTTCAATATTTACGAATAAACTATACTTCACTGTATTTTGATGTAGGCTTCTTAATATAGCATTGAACCAAGCACAGTGTGTAAGGTTGCACCCACCTATCCGTTCTTAAACATTACTTACAAGACTCTCTTGTTTCCCTTATTAATGACTTATTAAATAATGGAGAAACTGCCATAGATAAGTGAGCTGATTAAAAGGAAGCCGCCGAATGGATAGCTAAATGACTGATTTTAAATAAAAGAGCATAGCTGGCAAGCATATTTTGAATATCTACTCGTAGAAGTCCAGCATTTCGAACGGAGTAACACACATTCACAATCATAGATGTCAGCCATGTCCGACCAGCTGCCCAGCTTCCTGTCCGAGTGGGATCTGGCCGAGATGAAGGAGGCGTTCGCAGCCTTAGACAGTACCGGCAATTTGCGAATCCCAGCCGACATGCTGGTCAACGCGGCGCTGCAAGTCGCCGAATGTCCCGAGCAGCAGCTGGTGCTCAAGCACCTAGACAGTCTCCAGTTAGCACCGCAGGGTAGCATCAATTTTAGAAAATTTGTTCACTTTATGTGCAGCATTGTGCCCTACGAGCGTCCTAGGGAGCGCCTCGTCACCTGCTTGAAGGTGAGTGACAAGTGTTTTGAAAATTTCCTTAGGAATGACCATCATACGCTCGTGAATACCGAGCAGAAAGCTGCTAAAGGACGTCGGCTAAGACTTTGAATGTATTTTTTGAGAGGCTACTAGAGTAATGTGGTAGAGAGGCTTCTGAGGGACTGGGGTGAAGAGGTTTTTGAGGCACTGATGTGGGAGGCTTCTGAGGGACTGGGGTGAAGAGGTTTTTGAGGCACTGATGTGGGAGGCTTCTGAGGGACTGGGGTGAAGAGGTTTTTGAGGCACTGATGTGGGAGGCTTCTGAGGGACTGGGGTGAAGAGGTTTTTGAGGCACTGATGTGGGAGGCTTCTGAGGGACTGGGGTGAAGAGGTTTTTGAGGCACTGATGTGGGAGGCTTCTGAGGGACTGGGGTGAAGAGGTTTTTGAGGCACTGATGTGGGAGGCTTCTGAGGGACTGGGGTGAAGAGGTTTTTGAGGCACTGATGTGGGAGGCTTCTGAGGGACTGGGGTGAAGAGGTTTTTGAGAGACTGGAATGGGAGGCTTCTGAGGGACTGGGGTGAAGAGGTTTTTGAGAGACTGGAATGGGAGGCTTCTGAGGGACTGGGGTGAAGAGGTTTTTGAGAGACTGGAATGGGAGGCTTCTGAGGGACTGGAATAGGAGGCGTCTGAGGGACTGGAATAGGAGGCGTCTGAGGGACTGGAATAGGAGGCGTCTGAGGGACTGGAATGGGAGGCGTCTGAGGGACTGGAATGGGAGGCGTCTGAGGGACTGGAATGGGAGGCGTCTGAGGGACTGGAATGGGAGGCGTCTGAGGGACTGGAATGGGAGGCGTCTGAGGGACTGGAATGGGAGGCGTCTGAGGGACTGGAATGGGAGGCGTCTGAGGGACTGGAATGGGAGGCGTCTGAGGGACTGGAATGGGAGGCGTCTGAGGGACTGGAATGGGAGGCGTCTGAGGGACTGGAATGGGAGGCGTCTGAGGGACTGGAATGGGAGGCGTCTGAGGGACTGGAATGGGAGGCGTCTGAGGGACTGGAATGGGAGGCGTCTGAGGGACTGGAATGGGAGGCGTCTGAGGGACTGGAATGGGAGGCGTCTGAGGGACTGGAATGGGAGGCGTCTGAGGGACTGGAATGGGAGGCGTCTGAGGGACTGGAATGGGAGGCGTCTGAGGGACTGGAATGGGAGGCGTCTGAGGGACTGGAATGGGAGGCGTCTGAGGGACTGGAATGGGAGGCGTCTGAGGGACTGGAATGGGAGGCGTCTGAGGGACTGGAATGGGAGGCGTCTGAGGGACTGGAATGGGAGGCGTCTGAGGGACTGGAATGGGAGGCGTCTGAGGGACTCCGATTAAGGGGCCTCCAAGAGAATCGGTGGAAGAGGCTTCCAAGCGACTAGGTTCTAGAAGTTGTTGACGGACTGAAATTCTGATGATTTACGAGCAATAGCGGACTTAAATATCACGATTAAAATTACTTCAAAGTATTATAGAGGCCATTGAAAAGAAAATTCTCAGGCTCAAGTTGCTATGATCTCCCAAAGACTCTTGTTGGTAATTTTCAATTCGACAACGAAAGATGAGATCCTTCTTTCCATTGAACTTTCCCCCTTCCAATCAAGAACAAGGCAAGAACTGCTTTGTCAGACAAGGCAATCCTTGCAATCAACTCAAGGGCTGTCTTTTGAGTCTCTGCTTCATCACTTGCTTTATCATAGTCTATGGCTCAAACCAAAGATCGAGGCATTCAGTAATACTTGGCGCGTCTGAGGTTTGCAATCTCATTAATTTCTTAGATCACTTGCAATTAGTTGGTGGTGACCTTGAGTTATACCAAAAGCAAAGCACAAAGAAGCTGGAAAAAGCAGAAAAGCATGGATACCACCATGGAAACGGAGCAAAAATCGGCGCTGCAGATCGCCAGCAATTTATCCAATGATCCGCTGTTCAAGTACTTGTCGGAGGACGAGCTCGCCGATTTAAAGCACAGCTTTGCTCTGTACGACGTTGGCAGTTTGGAGATTCCCGGCTTTAGCGTTGTCAGGGCGATCCGCTATCTAGCTTGCAGTCCGAACTTTCGCACTGTGCTGAATGCGCTCCGGGATATGGGCGTCAGGGAAACAGACCTAATCAGCTTCCGTAACTATGCCGGCTTGGTGAACTGCCTCACACCGTTTGACCCTAAAAGTAGGCTGGTGCAGTCACTGCAGGTGAGCCTAGGGTTCTCTTACAGACACGGAGGGTACTGGACTGTGCAGGAGTAGGAAGGAAGTAAGGGTGATTATAGAAGGGTAGGAAGGGGCTTAGGTAGCTGTTCCGGAGCACGGAGGAAGTTGGAGCGATTATAGAAGGGTAGGAAGGGAGTGAAGTGGCTGTTCAGGGGCAGGGAAGGAGTTGGGGTGATTATAAAAGGTAAGGAGGGAGTGAGGTGGCTGTTCAGGGGCAGGGAGGGAGTTGGGGTGATTATAGAAGGTAAGGAGGGAGTGAGGTGGCTGTTCAGGGGCAGGGAGGGAGTTGGGGTGATTATAGAAGGTAAGGAGGGAGTGAGGTGGCTGTTCAGGGGCAGGGAGGGAGTTGGGGTGATTATAGAAGGTAAGGAGGGAGTGAGGTGGCTGTTCAGGGGCAGGGAGGGAGTTGGGGTGATTATAGAAGGTAAGGAGGGAGTGAGGTGGCTGTTCAGGGGCAGGGAGGGATTGGGGGTAATTGCAGGAGTAGGGAGGGAATGGGGTTGGACAGGAGTGGGGGTGACTGTAAGGAGTAGAAAGTACGTAGTAGTATTTACTGTACTTAAAGGGTTTCTTGCACAGCGGTCGTAAATTCAATGGTGCAGATCAATTTCCGATTGAGGCTGAAGAAATGAAAGTGAATATGTATTTGTAGACTTCTCGATTTTTGCCAATACAGACGCAACTGGTTTGAGCAATGCAGCACCTCAGGTTAAGCCATAAAGTTTCCTGTTCTGTTGTAAAAGGACAGGGCAGGTGTTTAATTTGTTATTTTTTAATAAGATTTTCTTAACGGGATTATTATCGTCAAAATAGTGGATAATTAATAGTAGCTGAAGCTTTAATTGTTTAAAATTTTGTCCCAATCCAGGTTCTCGCCCTGGACTCGCACAGGATCAGCCAGGACCTGTTGAAACGTTCGTTGATGTCGTTCGGCGCCTCGATGCCGGAGGACGAGATTGACGAACTGCTGGCGGCGCTACCCGCCGATGCTGATGGCAACATCGACATAGAAATTATGGCCGACTTCCTGCTGTCCTAGCGACAGCGTGCGCTAGCAATTCGCTACCGGGGAACTACAAGGCCTGGCCAAATTGACACTGCATGGTTGACAAAATTCGCTCTGTTTATTGACTCTAACTGTAATCAAAATAATAATAAATGTGATTCAAGCTTTATACAGATCTGGCTATCATTAAGGAAGTTTCCTATCCCCTGTCAAGGTGCATTTGCGACTTACATGATACAGGCCTGTCGAATAGAATCTCGTATGCTTTATGAGATTCAGACACACAGACAGCTTTTTATAAACTCAGAAATTAGTTATGATGCTAGTAAAAGTCCAAAAGATACGGCTTTGGGTAGAAAAACCGACAATAAAAATAGCATATTCTCTCTCTTCACTCGTGGCCCTGTGGTGTAGTGGTTATCACGTCTGCTTTACACGCAGAAGGTCCTCAGTTCGAACCTGGGTAGGACCAATAAATTTTGCCTACATTTTCAACATTATTTTATTAATGGCCAAGTAAGGCTTCAGAAGACCATACCGATAAAAAATATTTTACATAATTGTAGTGAAAAGTTCAAGCAACGGTATAGATTTATTATGTAACGGTGTCGGTATAGAGTTTCAGGCTCGTCTTTTAGCAGGATCAGCAGGATTCCTACCCAATATTAACCCACAGGCCTGCTTAATAATAGATCAAGTCTTAACCATACGTGAAATTAGCTGCCAATTTTTATCATTGGTTTAAATCTGATATTTTCCTAAGCTAAACTGAATGGATAACAGAAAAGTACGTTTTCACTTATTTAGATCACAGCCGATATGTATCGAATAATATAATAAAGCGTAAAATTTGAATTCACATATCCAAATTTCTACTTTTAGTAGAGCAATTCTAAACTAAGCAGATTTTTATATAAAACATAATAAAGTTAAAAGGAGCGCCCGGTGATTAGTACAATAAATTCGATTTTAGGCATAATAAGGAAAGCACTAGACGACTTCTGAGCTTATAATTGACAGGAAAAATAATAGTACGCGCACAAATCATGCATATGTATATTTGAAGAGGCTTTAATTTCGGCATAAAAAATCCAGGCAGGCAAACCACTAGAAAAACAGCGGTTTCGGCAAAACAACAATAAGAGCAAAAATCAAAAATTAAAATCCACGTTCCGAAGGCAGTCAGAAAGCGAAGCCAAAACACTAGAGTAAGCTGACAACATACACGCCATAATCAGAGAAAAATATGCCCGGAAATAAGCTAAAAATGCTGAAAAAAACAAAGCGGTATTAACATTTTGCCGAGATAAATATCATTACACAGGCAACGCAGGAGACAGAAAAATTGAGAAAATATTGCAATTTTTTGTTACAATATAAGGCTATTGCCCATAACGGATCAAATTCAGATGACAGAATTTACAATATTTTAGCATGCCAGAGCTACCGATATGTATCGATAGTTGAATTTCCCTGCTCGGTAGCTTTAGTTTGCAGGCTCGTGAAAAAGTCTTTTTAAAATTCGATTTAACTACCGATTGCGACAGAAATGTTGTCTACGCTACATATCGGCAGTCACAAAAATGTATTCTTTTTAGTCTAACTAGGTCACTGCTTTTTAGGATCAACTAAATCAACCGATATGTAGCGCAGTTAATAAAATTATCGAATAATAAACGTTAGAACGGGTAGTCTCTCAATGCGAGAGACAGAAATGTCGGGGCCTGCTGCAGAATAAAATTAATTTTATTGGCGTATTCAAGGCTCAGCAGAGGAAGCTTTCTGCTGCTGCTGCTGCTTCTCGGATTCAAAGCGCTGCCTGGCCTCCAGCTCGGCCTCCTGCTCCTGGCGCTCCTTCTCCTCCTCCTCCTTGATGCGATGGTACTCGCGGATGATGTAGCCGTACTTAGGCGTGGTGATGCCCAGGAACCAGGCCACCCGCTCGCCGCAATAGTCAGCAGTGCGGAGCAAGCCGCGGCCCAGGCGGCAGCTGTAGTACCTGCATGGCGCAGGGTGGGCTGGTTTAGGCTGGGTCTAAAACTAAAGCTAAATCTGCAGGAGGGCTGTAGGCACTTTGACGCTTAAAGCGACATCGTCCCACAACCAGCGACTGGGCATGACTGTCCATTGCGCTGACTCCTGAAGCGCGTTCAGTCACACTAAATACTGTATGCAGGCATAGACACAAACACAAGCCGGCATCCAGTGATCCAGGCACGCACTCACATAGGGCGTACAAGCGGTAGTTCCAGAAATGTACACTCTCTATGCCTTGGGGGGTCGCCCTCATGGGCGTAAATTGCACAACTGGCCCATAGCCCAACCAATTCGTGCACAAGGCCCCAAATTAATGTGACCCTGCACACGAAACCGCGCTAAGGAAAATAGCCAACCTACAACGCGGGGTCGAACCTGGACCAGTGGCACACAAGGCAGACGCGCTAGACCGCCGAGCCACTCGCCCCCCCTTTAGGCTGGGTCAGGTTGGGTCAGGCTGGGTCAGGTTGGACATAAGGTGGGTCGAGGTTTGGATTTGAACTGGCATTACCCTAGGTCAAGTCAAGGTCACACTAGGTCAACTTTGGGTCGAAGTAGGTAAATTGAAGGTCAACCTAGTTTAACATAGGGATGTGAGGTCAAATTTGGGTCAAACTAGGTTCAACTTAGGGTCAAACTAGGTTCAACTTAGGGTCAAAATAGGTCAACTTAGGGTCAAAATAGGTCAACTTAGGGTCAAAATAGGTTCAACTTAGGGTCAAAATAGGTCAACTTAGGGTCAAAATAGGTCAACTTAGGGTCAAAATAGGTCAACTTAGGGTCAAAATAGGTCAACTTAGGGTCAAACTAGGTCAACTTAGGGTCAAACTAGGTCAACTTAGGGCCAAACTAGGTTCAACTTAGGGTCAAAATAGGTCAACTTAGGGTCAAACTAGGTTCAACTTAGGGTCAAAATAGGTCAACTTAGGGTCAAAATAGGTCAACTTAGGGTCAAAATAGGTCAACTTAGGGTCAAAATAGGTCAACTTAGGGTCAAACTAGGTTCAACTTAGGGTCAAAATAGGTCAACTTAGGGTCAAACTAGGTTCAAATTAGGGTCAAAATAGGTCCACTTAGGGTCAAAATAGGTCAACTTAGGGTCAAACTAGGTTCAACTTAGGGTCAAAATAGGTCAACTTAGGGTCAAACTAGGTTCAAATTAGGGTCAAACTAGGTTCAACTTAGGGTCAAACTAGGTTCAACTTAGGGTCAAAATAGGTCAACTTAGGGTCAAACTAGGTTCAACTTAGGGTCAAAATAGGTCAACTTAGGGTCAAAATAGATCAACTTAGGGTCAAAATAGATCAACTTAGGGTCAAAATAGGTCAACTTAGGGTCAAAATAGGTCAACTTAGGGTCAAAATAGGTCAACTTAGGGTCAAAATAGGTCAACTTAGGGTCAAAATAGGTCAACTTAGGGTCAAAATAGGTCAATTTAGGGTCAAAATAGGTCAACTTAGGGTCAAAATAGGTCAACTTAGGGTCAAAATAGATCAACTTAGGGTCAAAATAGGTCAACTTAGGGTCAAAATAGGTCAACTTAGGGTCAAAATACGTCAACTTAGGGTCAAAATACGTCAACTGAGGGTTGAAGTGGGTCAAACTACGAGCGTATGTCAAATTGGGGTTTAAACGCACCAGAACCAGGGCAGCCAGGTGAGGCTGTGCGGATCGATCACGGGCCGCGAGCCGGGCGAGGTCTGCCGTCCAACTTCGCCTCCCCGGTGACTTCGCATCGGCCGGCGCACCTCGTCCGGACCGACCAGCTCGTCGTCCTCGGAGCTGGAGTACTCCTCCAGCACGCCGTCGCTGAAGTACACCAGCCGCTTGGGCTGCTTGTGATGGCGCTGCTGCTGCTGCTGAGGTGTCTGCAGCTCCAGTCTGACGTCGGACTCGGAGGCAGCGGCTGCCACATTGGACATGGCGGTCAGAGTGTGGGCCTGCGCTGTGGCTGATTCAACTGAGATCGGCTGAGGCCTGCAGCTTTTGCTGAAATTATGCAAAAACAAAATCAAATTAATGCTTGTTGAGAACACAAGCTAGATAAGCGATTATCGATTGCTATTAAAAATTGATATTGCGGCATCAAAAAAGGGTTGGGAAAACGATTGATCAGTGAAAGATCTGATGGGGAATGGAAAAATATCACTGAAGGATCTGCGGAGATCACTGAGGGATCTGGTGAGATCACTGAGGGATCTGGGGAGATCACTGAGGGATCTGGGGAGATCACTGAGGGATCTGGGAAGATCACTGAGGGATCTGGGGAGATCACTGAGGGATCTGGGGAGATCACTGAGGGATCTGGGATGATCACTGAGGGATCTGGGGAGATCACTGAGGGATCTGGGGAGATCACTGAGGGATCTGGAGAGATCACTGAGGGATCTGGGGAGATCACTGAGGGATCTGGGGAGATCACTGATGGATCTGGGGAGATCAATGAGGGATCTGGGGAGATCACTGATGGATCTGGGGAGATCAATGAGGGATCTGCGGAGATCACTGAGGGATCTGGGGAGATCACTGAGGGATCTGGGGAGATCACTGAGGGATCTGGGGAGATCACTGAGGGATCTGCGGAGATCACTGAGGCATCTGGGGAGATCACTGATGGATCTGGGGAGATCAATGAGGGATCTGCGGAGATCACTGAGGGATTTGGGGAGATCACTGAGGGATCTGCGGAGATCATCGAGGGATCTGGGGAGATCAATGAGGGATCTGGGGAGATCACTGATGGATCTGGGGAGATCAATGAGGGATCTGCGGAGATCACTGAGGGATCTGGGGAGATCACTGAGGGATCTGGGGAGATCACTGAGGGATTTGGGGAGATCACTGAGGGATCTGGGGAGATCACTGAGGGATCTGGGGAGATCACTGAGGGATCTGGGGAGATCACTGAGGGATCTGGGGAGATCACTGAGGGATCTGGGGAGATCACTGAGGGATCTGGGGAGATCACTGAGGGATCTGGGGAGATCACTGAGGGATCTGGGGAGATCACTGAGGGATCTGGGGAGATCACTGAGGGATCTGGGGAGATCACTGAGGGATCTGGGGAGATCACTAAGGAATTTGGGGACATCACTGAAATCACTGAGGGATATGGAGAGAAAAGGGCATATAAGCTTATCAAAAGCATTAAAAAAAACTCATCAAACAGCTACCATGATGGCAGCAAAGCCAGTTATCAAATAGGCGCTAAGCTAAATCATTTATTGCCGGCTAACATAAAGCTAATGAAGCGAGTCAATCAAAAGACGCATTTTACAGGCGCGGAAGCAGCAAATAGTCGGCATGAAACAAAGCCGAAGCAACAAAGGCAGGGAATAAAACTCGAACTAGCCAGATCAAGAGAACTCGATATTTTAGAAATGAAATGAAAAATTTGCAATTGAAAGACAATTAACAAAATGAGACGAGTTGAACATTAAATAAGCCCACCGGCCTGCAATGCACACAGACTGACAAGGGTGCGAATGAGCAAGGCTACTAAGAGGTAGGATTGCATTCACTGATTTGGTGGACGCACCATTCTTTTTAAGCAAACTAAAAACTTACTTTCGATACATATCGGTAGGTTTCAAAATTCGCATTTAAATTTCGTTTGAATTAAACCAACTTAATTCAGCGCATTAAGAATCATGTCTACCGATATGTAACGAAACCAATTTTTATCAAGTCGGTAAAAACGACAGATTTTTGGTCAGCGGACCGCCTAGCTAGCAGCGAGCCACGGCGCAGAAGCAGCCGCAGGCGGCCGGGCACTCAATCCGGCCGTTGCCGAACCAGGCGCGCAGGTGCTCGGGGTGGCCGCCGTGGCCGCAGGCCAGGCAGATCAGCAGGAGGCCGCGGGCCGGCCGGCAGCAGACGGAGCAAGCGATCCGAAGTCCAACGGCTGCGGCGGTGGCGGCCAGGGAGCGGCAGGACTCGCAGGGACCCCGGCGGCTGCATCGGGGACAAGCCGGCTGAAGTCGAACGTGCGGCGCTGGCGTCGGCGCCTGCTGCGGCTGCTGCTGCTGCTGGCTGACCGCCGCGGGATCCAAGTCCACGGTGAAGACCCACTGCTTGAGCAGCTGGGCGCGGGTCTCGTGCAGGCCCCAGCTGTACAGCAGGCTGGCGTACCGGTTCAGGTGGTTGTTGATCAGGCGGGCCAGGCGGCTGTTCAGCAGCCTGCGGGGTTAGGGATTTGGGATTTTTTGAATTTTAGTAAGAGAGGAGATTTGGGACTTCAGTGGGTAAGGAGATTTGGGAATTTAGTGGAAGGGGAGATTTGGGAATTCAGTGGAAGGGGAGATTTGGGAATTTAGTGGGAGGGGAGATTTGGGAATTCAGTGGAAGGGGAGATTTGGGAATTCAGTGGAAGGGGAGATTTGGGAATTTAGTGGGAGGGGGGATTTGGGACTGAAGTGGGATGGGAGATTTAGGACTTAAGTCGGAGGGAAGAGGAGATTTGGGACTGCGGTGGGATGGGAGATTTGGGAATTCAGTCGGATGGGAGATATTGGAATTCAGTTGGATGGGAGATTTGGGACTGCAGTGGGATCGGAGATTTGGGACTGCAGTGGGATGGGAGATTTGGGATTTAAGTTGGATGGGAGATTTAGGACTTCAGTGGGAGACAATCCACTTCATTTTGGATTTCACCCGGATAGGAAATTGACTCGGAAAAATATAACCAATTATAATTTAATTACCTGGAGTTTTCAAAATGCCTCATGATGGCGTCACTCTCCAGGCTGGTCGGAGCCTCAGCAGGCGGTCGCACGTCGTTGTCAGAGACGGATTTGACCCGCGAGGACTGCTGGTTGAGCCGGGCGATTGAGGCTACAAAAGCAATTGGTCGAAGGTATTGATAAATTAACACACATTGGCACAGACTTTTTTGATTACTAATAGTAAACAATGCAATAGTAGATGGTTGGCAACGAAACGGAAGACGCTAAAAAATTAACACCAACAAAAAGATTGGTTATGATTGCTAAAACACTGGCGAAATATAGGAAGGCACGCAGACAGACACTATGATAAACAGACAGACAAAATAACACACGGAAACAGTCCAGACAGACACTGACACACATACAGGCTCGCAGACAGACAGACAGGCACACAGACAGACAGACAGACAGACAGACAGACAGGCACACAGACAGACAGACAGACAGGCACACAGACAGACAGACAGACAGACAGACAGACAGACAGACAGATAGGCAGACAGCAGACAGACAGACAGACAGACAGACACACAGACAGAAAGGCAGACAGACAGGCAGACAGGCAGACAGAAAGGCAGACAGACAGGGAGGCAGACAGGCAGGCAGACAGACGCACTGACACACACAGTTATAGCCACCCAAGCGATCTGCCAGAGGGTCGACAAACTCATCGAGTCGCAAGATTGCGGGAAGTGCAGTAACGCCAGCTGGTACCAACACGAGATGCATTCAAGGCAAAAACATGCAGTTAAAATTAATTGAAAAAAAGCATAAAAATCTTACCAACTCGGTAAACTGAGATAGTCTAAACAGGATAAAGGGGGCGCGTTTCGTGCACAGAGAATGGAGAAGGCAAGCAGGAAGGCAACAAAAAGTTACAGCATGCGGTGTTAGAAAAATATAAGATGGCAAAAATCTGCAAAGTGCATTACATAAATGCGCAGGTAAACTACTGCGTGCAAGAACAGCAAAAATTCTATTGAATTCTAGACACAACAATTAGCTAATGCAGAAAGCTTTGACGTGTCTTCGAAATGGATAAGAACTTGGAAGTAATCACCTAGTAACTATTTATATATGAATTCCTGACCTTTTTAAGATTTAAGAAGCTGATTAAAAACCTAATTAGGGGCGAGTTTTACGTACTGATTAGGGTCGAGTTTAGGTACTGATTAGCGGCCAGTTTAGGTACTGATTAGAGGCCAGTTTAGGTACTGATTAGGGGCGAGTTTAGGTACTGATTAGGGGCCAGTTTAGGTACTGATTAGAGGCCAGTTTAGGTACTGATTAGGGGCGAGTTTAGGTACTGATTAGGGGCGAGTTTAGGTACTGATTAGGGGCCAGTTTAGGTACTGATTAGGGGCGAGTTTAGGTACTGATTAGGGGCGAGTTTAGGTACTGATTAGGGGCCAGTTTAGGTACTGATTAGAGGCCAGTTTAGGTACTGATTAGAGGCCAGTTTAGGTACTGATTAGAGGCCAGTTTAGGTACTGATTAGAGGCCAGTTTAGGTACTGATTAGAGGCCAGTTTAGGTACTGATTAGAGGCCAGTTTAGGTACTGATTAGGGGCCAGTTTAGGTACTGATTAGAGGCCAGTTTAGGTACTGATTAGGGGCGAGTTTAGGTACTGATTAGGGGCCAGTTTAGGTACTGATTAGGGTCGAATTTAGGTACTGATTAGGGGCGAGTTTAGGTACTGATTAGAGGCCAGTTTAGGTACTGATTAGGGGCCAGTTTAGGTACTGATTAGAGGCCAGTTTAGGTACTGATTAGGGGCGAGTTTAGGTACTGATTAGGGGCCAGTTTAGGTACTGATTAGGGTCGAATTTAGGTACTGATTAGGGGCGAGTTTAGGTACTGATTAGGGGCCAGTTTAGGTACTGATTAGAGGCCAGCTTAGGTACTGATTAGGGGCGAGTTTAGTTAATTATTAGGGGCGAGTTTAGGTACTGTTAGGGGCGAGCTTAGGTACTGTTAGGGGCGATTTAGGTAATAGTTAAGAATGGGTTCAGAAAGTGGATGAGGAGAATTGTGTAGTCCGCACTTTAGGAACTGATTACGAACACAATTTGTTACAAGTGAATTGCAAACTACTCAACCAAAATATAAAAGAATTGGAGCGCCTTAGTGACTGCAGCAGCCTAGCTAGCCATCAGCCTAAACCAACGTGCTCTGTGAATCAGCAGCGGACAAACCTACCTAGGTTAGACTTGGCAGCCAAGGCTGCAGGCATGGTCTGATAATGGTCCGGGTGCTGCAACAAAAGTTTCAATGCTAAGCATATAATAAATAGTTTAGTGACGCAAATTCATCATGCACTACTTACACAAAGGTTAGCAGTAGTGCGATAAAATTGTTTTTGATAGTAAATTGAAAGAGCTTCAATTAATGGAAACGAATACTTTAAAAGCTCCGATTAAAATTTAGCAATGTCGAAAATCACGAATATATCAAGCGAATCACGATTACCCCATTAATTATCGCAATAATATAATTAATTTATTGGCTACAAATAATATAAATTAATTTGCCATGCAGACTTACCAATCCGAAGGGATAGCTGAATCGTTTATTCAGGCAAAAGTAAGAAAAAACAGAACATTTTCGCGCTGTAAAATTCATTACTTTCTACTCTTATAGATTATCTAAGTAGAATAAAAGGGACATTAGCAGTAAAATTTGAAAATTAAATAAAATATTTAAAATTTTTGCATTAATTCAATTGCAGATTTCGCTGAAATTGCCGCTTTTAATTCCGACTAAACTAGCAATAAAGTTAAATAAATAAATCAGGGAAAAAGCTCCGACGATCGACAATGATCCTAAATCTGGCAATAACGCACACAAACTGTCGGTAAGTACGATTACGGAAGTGCCATTTGGCGATTCCAGCGTGGTGAGGCTGGCGGCGGAAGGGCACAGGCTCAAGTTGAAGGAAATTTTCCGCTGATTCCTCAGCTGCGGCCTGTTTGGAATCGCCTTAGTCACAGGGATTCGATGGGGCACAAAGTTTCAAATTAATTGCTCCCGGCTTCTTTTACTACTTGTAAAATACTTATCGATACATATCGGCTAGAAGGTGAAAAAACAAACACTTACCAAGCCTTCATTGAGACTGTCGTCCATAAAACTGGCCTGATAACTGACTGACGGTTCCAAAATCTGCAGCGAGCTGAGTGACCCCTGCGACTGGAACGGCTTCTGCTGCTGCAGCTGCTGCTGCCGCAACTGGCACAGCTCGCGCTGGAAGGCCTCGAACCAGCGCGAGTGCAGTGCGGACAGGTAATAGGCCGCCATGCCCAGCGTCTGCAGGTCGCCCAGGCGCTGCGGTCCGGCCAGCAGGCGGCGAATCCGCGTTTCGTTGAGCACCCCGACTGGCCAGGGCGAGGCTTCGCCCGGCAGGGCCGACGGGGCGAATTGCGGCGCCGACAGGGCGGCCAGGACGCCCCACAGGGCGACCACGTCGGGACGGCGGTCGGCAAACTGGCCGGCGGCTTCGATGGCGTTCTGACGGCAGGCCGCCGTTACGCCGTCGCCCAGCCACAGGCGGTAGCGCTGGGCGAGGGCGCGGCTGACCTGGCGGGGTTGAGAATTGGTGGGTCGGGGGCGATTCTTGAGGTGGGTCAAGGGCGATTTTTAAAGTGGGTCAGGGGCGATTGTTAGAGTGGGTCGGGGGCGATTCTTGAGGTGGGTCAAGGGCGATTATTAGAGTGGGTCAGGGGCGATTCTTTAGGTGGGTCAAGCGCGATTTTTAGAGTGGGTCAGGGGCGATTCTTTAGGTGGGTCAAGGGCGATTATTAGAGTGGGTCAAGTGCGATTGTTAGGGTGGGTCAGGGGCGATTATTAGAGTGGGTCAGGGGCAATTGTTAAGGAGGGTCAGGGGCAATTGTTAAGGAGGGTCAGGGGCAATTTATACAAAGTCAAAGGAAAACGGGTCTTACAGGGGACAGCCTCTCAACGTCCAGCAGCTGCACAGTGGCCACGATGCCGGTGTGACGATGAGAATGCCGATGACGCTGCTGATGCTGCTGGCCGACGCCTGAGCCGCCGTCTTTGCCGCCACCGCCTCCACGGGGGCGACTGGCGCGGGCGTCCAGCTGCCTGAGGAGCAAGAATTAAAACTTTTAGGCGCCAGGACACTCAAGCTAGGGATCTAGGAGGCTGGGATACTCAGACTGGGGATCTGAGAGGCTGGGATACTCAGACTGGGGATCTGAGAGGCTGGGATACTCAGACTGGGGATCTGAGAGGCTGGGATACTCAGACTGGGGATCTGAGAGGCTGGGATACTCAGACTGGGGATCTAGGAGGCTGGGATACTCAGACTGGGGATCTGAGAGGCTGGGATACTCAGACTGGGAATCTGAGAGGCTGGGATACTCAGACTGGGGATCTGAGAGGCTGGGATACTCAGACTGGGGATCTGAGAGGCTGGGATACTCAGATTGGGGATCTGAGAGGCTGGGATACTCAGACTGGGGAACTGAGAGGCTGGGATACTCAGACTGGGGATCTGAGAGGCTGGGACACTCAGACTGGGGATTTGGGAGGCTTGGACCCTCAGACTGGGGATCTGGAAGGCTGGGACACTCAGACTGGGGATTTGGGAGGCTGGGACACTCAGACTGGGGATTTGGGAGGCTTGGACCCTCAGACTGGGGATCTGGAAGGCTTGGACCCTCAGACTGGGGATCTGAAAGGCTGGGACACTCAGACTGGGGATTTGGGAGGCTGGGACACTCAGACTGGGGATTTGGGAGGCTTGGATCCTCAGACTGGGGATCTGAAAGGCTGGGACACTCAGGCTGGGGATCAAGAAAGCAGGGACACTTATACTGGGGATGTGGGAGGCTGGGACACTCAGACTGGGGATCAAGAAGGCTGGGATACTTAGACTGGGGATCTGAGAGGCTAAGATACAAAAACTGGAGATCTGGGCGACTGGGATACAAAACTGGGGATTTGGAAGGCTGAGATACTAAACTTAGGGATCTGGGAGGCAGGGATACTAAAATTAGGGATCTGGGAGGCTGGGATACTAAAATTAGGGATCTGGGAGGCTGGGATACTAAAACTGGGGATCTGGGAGGCTGGGATACGGGAGGCTGGGATACTACAACTGGGGATTGGGGTGCTGGGACACTCAGGCTGGGGATCTAGGAGGCTGGGATATTCAAACTTAGGATGTGGGAGGGAATATTGATGGCAGTGACAGTCCACTCACTTGTAGAATGTTCTCAGCAGGCTGCCGCAGCAACCAACGCCGCCGCACAGCTCGCCGGAGCTTCCGCTGCCGCCGCCGCCGCCGCCGCCGACTTTGACGGCACCCGAAACCGCGTCTGCAGACTGTGCGCCGGGCGCGGAGCCGAGCTGATGCAGGTGATGGTGGTGGTGATGATGCAGCGAGTGTCGGTGCTGGTGCAGGTGGATGCTGAACTGGCTGTGGCCCGTGGCGGCGATCAGCTCGCTGAATGCCCTGGGGGTGGCGGACGGGGCCGCGGAGACGGCGGCGGCAGCGACGGCGCTGGCCGGCTGGGAGCGGCGGAAGCAGACCAGCACGCCGCCGCCGGGAGAAAATCTGGCGCCGCAGGTGCGCGGAAATGGGATGTTCTGGTCCGGCAGCTGGTTGTGAGGGGTTGGGGAATTTCCGTGCGAACATCCTGAAGAGAAATTTTCAAAAAGTAGAACATCCCCAAGGAGGTAGAACATCCCCAAGGAGGTAGAACATCCTCAGTGAAGTAGAACATCCTCAGGGAAGTAAAACATCCTCAGGGAAGTAAAACATCCTCAGGGAAGTAGAACATCCTCAAGGAAGTAGAACATCCTCAAGGAAGTAGAACATCCTCAAGAGAAATTTTCAAAAAGTAGAACATCCCCAAGGAGGTAGAACATCCCCAAGGAGGTAGAACATCCTCAGTGAAGTAGAACATCCTCAGGGAAGTAAAACAACCTCAGGGAAGTAAAACATCCTCAGGGAAGTAGAACATCCTCAAGGAAGTAGAACATCCTCAAGAGAAATTTTCAAAAAGTAGAACATCCTCAAGGAGGAAGAACATCCTCAAGGAAGTAGAACATCCTCAAGGAGGAAGAAAATCCTCAAGGAAGTAGAACATCCTCAAGGAGGAAGAACATCCCCAAGTAGGTAGAACATCCTCAAGGAAGTAGAACATCCTCAAGGAAGTAGAAAATTCTCAAGGAAGTAGAACATCCTCAAGGAGGAAGAACATCCCCAAAGAGGTAGAACATCCTCAAGGAGGAAGAACATCCTCAAGGAAGTTGAACATCCTCAAGGAGGAAGAAAATCCTCAAGGAAGTTGAACATCCTCAAGGAGGAAGAAAATCCTCAAGGAAGTAGAACATCCTCAAGGAGGAAGAACATCCCCAAGTAGGTAGAACATCCTCAAGGAAGTAGAACATCCTCAAGGAAGTAGAACATCCTCAAGGAAGTAGAACATCCTCAAGGAAGTAGAACATCCTCAAGGAAGTAGAACATCCTCAAGGAAGTAGAACATCCTCAAGGAAGTAGAACATCCTCAAGGAAGTAGAACATCCTCAAGGAAGTAGAACATCCTCAAGGAAGTAGAACATCCTCAAGGAAGTAGAACATCCTCAAGGAAGTAGAAAATCATGATAAAAATAGAGGATGCTAAAAAAGAAGACACTGAAGATCAACCATGAATTAGATCTGAATTATGAATACATGAATTAGATTGATTAGTAAAAAGGATATGGATTGTCATCCAGAACATGATGCGGAAGATTGGGGCAAAGGAGCTAAAAGTACGTAGCAGAAAATTCAGGATGTACAAGACCAACAAGGATGCAGAGAAACCCGTCAGGCCCCGTGCAGCACGCAGACCTTGTAATCCGGACCGCTGAGGTGGCTGGTGGCGCGGCGTCCCGCTAGCAGGTCGTCGGGCAGCAGATTGGGCAGCAGGTGCGAGGGCGGCAGGCTCTCGCAGAAGGACACGAGCTCTCTGAGGCCGCTCTCAACTAGCCTGGCGTCGCGCTGCCTGCCAACGAAGCCCTGGCTGAACTGGCTGAAGGTTTCGTACACGGCGGCGTTCAGAGCGTCGGACAGCTGCGCGCAGAGGTCCGGCTGCAGGGACTGGGCGGTCGGCGGCAGCAGGCGGACCTCCGGCAGGCTGCCGGGCGTGACGAAATTGAATTCAACGAACACCAGCGTGGAGTCGAAGGCGGCTTTGAATTTGAAGCGGCCTTTGGCGCGGTGCGACAAATTGGGGATGCCAGTTAGCAAGCTGCGGATAGCTTAGCCCCTTTGTGGCCTTTCGATTTCCTGAGTGATCTATCAATCTGAGGGGTCAGTCCTGAAGCCCGCTACCGATCTGAGGGGTCAGTCCTGAAGCCCGCTACCAATCTGAGGGATCAGTCCTGAAGCCCGCTACCGATCTGAGGGGTCAGTCCTGAAGCCCGCTACCAATCTGAGGGATCAGTCCTGAAGCCCGCTACCGATCTGAGGGGTCAGTCCTGAAGCCAGCTGTCCATCTGAAGCCCTCATTCTGAAGTCCCTTTAACTCACCAGCGTCGCCGCTGCCATTGGATGGGGCAGCCACAGGCCCGCCGTCCAAGTCAACGGAGCCGGCGCTGACAGCCGCACCGGCGTCCAGCAGCCGCAGACGGTCGGACAGGGACTCGGCAAGGCGGCGAACCTCCGAACGTAGGCTGGTGGACTGGGCGAGCGGCGGCGGCGGCGGCTGCGGCTGCTGAGGGCCGCCGGTCGCAGCCGCCGCCGCCGCAGCCGCAGAGGAGCTGAGCGCAGCACCCTGGTTGCTGGCCGAGGATTTCGGCGCCGAGCCCTGCAGAACGGCGGCCGACTTGGAACGCGCTGCCGCGGCAATCGACACCGGCCGGGTGACGCCGGACGACGTCGCCGACTCGCCGTTGGCTTCGAGATTGTCGTCGAGTTCAGCGACCTCCATCGAATCGTCAGCCACCGCCGTCCTGTTGTCGTCAACGGCGCCGATGTTCAACGTCGAGGAGGTCGGCGTTGCCGATCCGGCCAATTCGGCGTCGGCGTCCTTCGGCATCAGCTGGCGGACATTGTCGCCTGGGTCGATGACGTCATTGTCGTTCGAGCCGTCGGCGTCGTCGTCGTCCTGGCTGGCCGGAGCGGCGCCGCAGAGGCGCAGGAGGCTGCCGGTGAGGGGCCAGACGCGCATCCGGCCGTCCCTGGACAGGCTGACAAGCGAGCAGTCGGCGCCGGGCCCGGCCTGCCGCCAGTCGAAGCCGTACACCGTGTCCTGGTGACCGACGAAGTTGCCGACCCGGATGAGGCTGTCGTCCCGGTTCGTCCACAGCGTCAGCGAGTCGGCGCGCCTGAAAACGTCGGTCGCTTGTTAGACAGAGGATGACGTTTTTAGCTGTCAATCAATGGGTGCATCAATTGATCAATCTATCAATTAATAAACCAATACACCTATCAATCTTTCCATCCCTCTATCAATCAATTTGCCCACCCCTCAATCTGTCACTCTCACCACCCCTCAATCTGTCACTCTCACCACCCCTCAATCTGTTCACTCTCATCACCCCTCTATCTGTCAATCTTATCACCCCTCAACCTGTCACTCTCACCACCCCTCAATCTGTCACTCTCACCACCCCTCAATCAGTCACTCTCACCACCCCTCAATCAGTCAATCTCCCCACCCCTCAATCTGTCACTCTCACCACCCCTCAATCAGTCACTCTCACCACCCCTCAATCAGTCAATCTCCCCACCCCTCAATCTGTCACTCTCATCACCCCTCAATCTGTCAATCTCACCACCCCTCAATCAGTCAATCTCCCCACCCCTCAATCTGTCACTCTCATCACCCCTCAATCTGTCACTCTCACCACCCCTCAATCTGTCACTCTCACCACCCCTCAATCTGTCACTCTCACCAGCCCACAATCTGTCACTCTCACCACCCCTCAATCAGTCACTCTCACCACCCCTCAATCAGTCACTCTCACCACCCCTCAATCTGTCACTCCCACCACCCCTCAATCTGTCACTCTCAACACCCCTCAATCTGTCACCCTCACCACCCCTCAGTCTGTCAATCTCCCTACCTCCTAATCTGCCAGTCCTTTCACCCCTCAATCGATCAACATATCCACTACGCATCAATCAATCATTCAATCTAGCCAATCCTATTTAAAACCAGTTAATTCATAATTCAATCCACTAATCTGTCCATAACGCAACAGCCACACCCGGCAGTCCCGCCCCCACCTGTTCGCCCCAGTGACGGCGGCGAAGGCGCCCCTGAACGGCGCGAACCTCGCCCGATGGAAGGCCAAATCCTCGGTGACGCCCTCGGCCAGCAGGCGCAGGCCGGCCGGCTCAGCCTCCGAGTCCCACAGCTTGGCTCGCGCATCCTGCGAACAGGTGAGCAGCAGGTCGCCGGACCAGTCCAGGTCGCGGATCTTGCTCAGATGCGCAGTCTGGTACTTGAGCGGCAGGCGGAGCAGCGGCTCCGAGTTCGGCCGCTCCTTGCGCAGGTCCCACACCCGGACGTCCGGGTCGTGCGACGTAGCCAGCTGGTGCTCGTTAGTGGCCGACCAGCGCACCTCGGAGGCGCCAAGGACGCTCTGCAGGATGACGGCTGGCCGCGTGGCGGAGCGGAGGTCCCACACGCAGCAGGCCTGAATGCCAGAGTTGGGATGGGATAATGCTGAAATCTAAATTAAAAACAGATGAAGCACAGCTGCCTGTTGTAATTACTGAATGCTCTACTGTGGCCTCAATAAAATTTACTGACAACAAATTAATTTATTCTGACTCTGTTGGCGAAATTGAACGGGGAAACCCCGCGTAACCGATTCGTTTAGGTACCTATCTATCTACCTACCTACTTACCCATCAATCAATCTACCTACCTACCTACATCCATCCATCCATCCATCCATCTATCTATCTATCTATCTATCTATCTATCTATCTATCTATCTATTTATCTATCTAACAACCCATTATCTATGATCCAAAAGTGTAGCAATCTGCCCAATACACTTTCAATCTGCCCGATATATTTTCAATCTATCTACGCATCAAATTTTGGAAACTTAAAAACAGCGCGGCTATTTAGTCGCTAAAAAATGACACGCTAAAACATGCAGAGCATTTAATTCTGTGATGAAGCAGGTGGTGCACTGCCATGAAGCATTCATTTTTAGACAGCGAGTGGCATTGCAATAGCAGAATCAGATTTAAGTCGGATGAATCCCTAGACAAAATAAACAACTGTGTAATTTTTTAATATTTCCAATATTAATTAAGCTACAATGCTAAGCTCACCTGGGCACCATCGATGCAGCACGTGGCCAAGAGGGTGGGCCCCAGGCGGCTCCAGTCCTGCGAGCTGATGCAGCGGGAATGGCAGCGCAGGCTGGCCACGCAGCCGGAGGCGGCGCCGCCGAGGGAGCCGCAGTCGTACACCTGGCACACATTGTTGCGCTGCGCGTGTTTGCGCAATTGGTGAAAATGAAGTAGTAAAACGCCATTTAGGTTACTGACAGTAGAGACATGCAAATATAGTAATATTTTTTAAATAAACTCAAAATAAAACTTACAGCAGCCATAAACAGCTTGGAGCTGCTGGCGTCCTGCAGCTTCTGCCAGACGGTGCAGTGCACGTCATATTTGGTTTCGCTTTGCAGTCGCTTCACAATTTGCTGATCCTCGAAGTTGTACAGGACAATTTCTCGCTTGCTGTATGTGGGAAAAAGGTAGAATTTTTTAAATTCAATTTTTATATAAATTTTTCAAATAGTGTAATTTTCTTACCATCCTAAAATAGCGAAATTTCCAGACGAATCAACTGACACTGATGATGAATTGGACAAGCTGACTGACTTCAATTCGATGCACTTTGATGATTGACAGTTTTCCATTTCTGAAATTCAATGCCAGATATGCTTAAGTTGAAAATGCATGAAAAAAACATTTTTTATGGACAGATCAAAGAAATAAAATATATTTAACTACAAATAACAACCTGTTAGACTTTACCATGCGTTGTCATTCCTAATTTCATGTTACAGTCTTCTATTTCTTGTAATCTACCCCTTAGTTTCCTCAGTACTATTGACAGGTTATTATTGTCATGCCTAATTAATTTACATTTTATATTTTCCCCAGTTGCAATGATGATCAAAGGAGACAGTTTTGTTAAATATAAATAGTAACTACAACAATCTTTCAAGAGCAATATTAATATATAATGACCTACAAAGGTTTAAAGCTAGTTTTAGAGTTAAATCTTTTAAGATAGTAGCTAAATGAATACAACAAATAAGTATATTGCATTCATAAGAGTCTGTCCGGATAATTGTTACATCAAATCATACATGCGCAAAATTTGGCTAAGTCAGCTGATTCAGCCAACTGATTGGGTGGCTGACCAAGGTAAATTGCAAAATTGGCTACGTAAGTTGCAAAATCAGGGTAATAAGTGACAAAAGTGGTTAAAATTGGGAAGGTAAATAGTAGAATTGGCTTTGTAGGTCACAAAATTTGGGAAGAATAAAGCAAATTTGCAGAAAATATATTGCAAAAAGTAAAGTATTGCTAAGAGCAGTGGTCCCAGCAATGATGTCATTGATTTTTTGCACCATGAAAAAAAAATTTGTGCCAGAATTCCTGCTGGGCAAAAGTAGCAATAAGACAAAAAAAATTTGCCTGCAGGCTTCAAAGTTCAGAACATGCCAATGCTACTGCGGGTGCCAAATAGACAAACGTGTGTGCCACCTTCTGGCAAAAAAGTGGCATTGATAGACATTTCTGGGCGCTGAAAGTAGAAGTAAAAAAATTACAAAAAACTTTTTTTTCATAATTGTGGGATCTCACTTAAACTTCAAGTTATGAAAGCAGCATCAAAAGGTGGCACAAACGTTTGTCAATGTGGCACACAAATAGCGCCAGCTGGCGCACTTAAGGAAAGATATGTATCCAAGGGAAAACTCCTCATTGCTATGGTGCTGGCTAAGTGCTAACTATCAATAGAAGTGAACGTACCCATTAATTCATATAGGCATATACGAGTATCTAGCTAGAATTGCTAACGATTTTTGAGCAAGCAATTGAATCATTTTCCCTTAACCTAATGTAAAATGTGGGCCCATATGCTACGACATGGAAAACAGTGATACAATCTTTCGTAGAGAAGTTCATAGAATGCACAATCACCTACTTTCATCATCACCCAGTCAAAAAAAACTCGTAACAGTCACTAGAATTGGGGCCACTCAGTTGCAAAAATTCGCACCACTCAGTTAGAATAAATTTGCGCCACAACAGAAAAACTCGCACATTTGTGCCACTGCTCAAAATTTGCGCCTGGCACAAATTCGTGCCATGCTGGGACCACTGGCTAAGAGGTGGCAAATGGGACCTTCTTTGCTCCTTTGAAATTTTTGATTTTGTGTCTTAGATTTCCTATTTTCTAACTTATATTGCCAAATGATTGCTAATTTAGTGACTAAAATTGCTGATTTTGCAACTTACATTGGTTAGCAGCCATTTTACCTATTTGGATTGGATGGGTTGGACAGGTATTGGCAGTATAAAAGCAGTAATAGCAGTAGCAGCAGCATTAGCCAAAGAGTGTCAAGTCACTTTGTCACATGATAATGATACTGACAATTATGATATAGCCACACTATTAAAGAGTACAAATTTATTTTAGATTTCTTAAGAATTTAAATTTTCTTAATATGCCTATCCCATTTACCTCTCAATATGGCTAACTATATAGGCAATTTATCACTTAGAGGCATGGCAACCATATATATAATTTGTCACTTATGGACATGATAGAAAAGACTTACAGATTTTATTACAATTGGCCATATACATAATATATGGAAAGCTTAGGATAAAAAGAAGGTGAAGATATTAAGGAGAAAGATTAGAGTAAATACCAATGTACTTTCAAGGGTCAAAGTTAGCTAGCAAATTTGACAAAAAAGCAGAGACCAATTGGAGGGGAAATCATAAATTATTTAGTAGTCAAATGTATTGAAATAAACGCTAGTCATATGAATTGCAAGATGCCCTCTGGTGCCATAAACCAGATGTCACAAGACATAAAAACAATATAGGATGTCCCAAGGTTAAGATAATATTATAGCTTACTAAAATAATTTAGAAATTTCAGAATAAATTATAGGAAAACTCCTAAAAAGAAAATAGACTCCTGACAGTATTACAATAGTGTTTAAAGACCCTTAGCGCCATGGCCAGTGAATTAAAAAAGTGCATCCTAAATCATTGATTTATTATCATTTTTTAATGTGAAATTTTTGTAAAAAAACATTTGCTTAATTCAAGTAAGTTTTAGGTCTTGTAATAAAAAATCATAATTCGAAATTAATTTCCTGCTAAAAATTATACTTTGAAAAATGTATTTTTTTCTTGCAAACCAGAGCAGAATCAAGGATATGAAAAGTCTAGGCTGCACTGCATAGCTGTAAATTGTATAGTAAAACAAAAAAGACTCTAGGTGAGTACAATATTATTATTTAATATCGTAAATTGGCAATCAAAATAATTTAAGGTTAGAATTTGAATTCGGTGTCTACATGTATTATAAAAGGAAGCTGCTGTTTCCCCAAGTGACAAATTACATATATGACTGCATGTTCCTAAGTATGCCGAATATTTTATAGAAAAAAAGTATTTTGCTGACAAAAATACAAGGAATAGCACTAGCATCGCATGAAAGCTATTCAGAAATCAGAAGCTCTGTAAATGCTTAGTTCTAAGAAAGGTACCAAGTTGAAAAAATGTAATAGTTAAATAAATATTTTATGTAAAATTGTTCAAAAACCTGCTTATTTTGTCTTTCTTACGTTTGGATCTAGAACCAGAGAGTTTTTTAGTCGTACTTCTAACACGCTAAATATTGCGATTTTATGCTGGTATATTCGATTTCTATTCGAATTCCAGTTCGAATTCCAAAAAAAGGTCCTGCGGACAATTTCTTCTCTACTTCTTCCTATTTGCTACGTTTTTGCTTGTAATCTCTCTCGTCTAAATCTTCGCAAAGTAGCCACATTTTTTCCTATTATATTACCGATTTTGCACCACTTGTGCACCAAAATGCACAAAAACCCTTCGTGTGCGCCACGCTTGTGCACCAATGTGTGCCAAGACCCTTCGTGTGTGCCGCGCTTGTGCGCCAATGTGTGCCAAGACCCTTCATGTGCGTGGGAATTTTCCCCCAAAAAGGCCACCCTCCTGACTATGGATCGAATCAAGCATAGCTAAAGGCTATTCCTAGGTTGCTTTATTCCTAAGTAGCATTAGCTAGTGTGCTGTTAAAAATTGATGCAATTTTCATTTGTTTATCCTATCATATTAGCTATAAATAGCCAATTTATTATATAAGACAGTGGCTTATCCCCACAGTACCATCAGAATAATATTTTGCTTATCTGCATAGAACATTGTCAAGATAGGCAGACTTCCATGCTTATTCCCATGTAACACTGCCAAGATCCCTTTGTTATCAACTTTGTAAGTCATGTGACTACACAGTTGAAAATTTTTAACATTGCTGCCTGGGTTTATTTTTTGTGCAATAGGGATGCTATAGTGGCATAGGTTCACTTCCATTCAGTAAATTATTTTGAGTGCATTTTTGAAATTGTGGGAATCATTGTAGTATTGTGGCACAAATTTAAACTTTGTAAGTAAGTTGACATGGCATAAGTTAATTCTATGGGCAAAACTCCAAAGGGACTTAAAGGGAATGAAAATTTTCTTTGCAACTGGGCAGTTGGCAAGCTGATAATAGTAGCATTTTTAGCTTTTACCTTCCATACAAAATGGCTAGTCATCCATTGGCACCAATAACAATTATTCCTGCCAATGATCCCAATGTACATACAAATCTGATAGAGCAGATAGAGGGGACTTGGGACATATCCTGTGACCTGCGGCACTGCAAATTTTCTTGGCCTCACTTTGGGCAGTTCCTCTGGTACATCTGCAAGTAGTACCCACTGTGAATAGACAATAAGACAATTCTTTATCTTTGAGCTATAGACTCAGCATACAGTTTGTTCGTTCCAGGTTTTGTTTGTCCAACTTGTTTTTTATTGCTAAGTTCAAAAATGCACTCAAAATAATTTACTGAACAGAAGTGAACCTATGCCTGCTATAGCATCTTGACTTTGAGAATCACATCCTGAAATTCAATATAGGATGCAATTTTGCATCCTTATTTTTTTAATTCTTCACAATAAAAGATCTCTTAAATGGCACTTATAAAAAATTGCATCTCAAACCCTGAAATTGCATCCTAAAATTAAGAACATGATGCAATTTTGCATCCTATGCCCATCCAAAAAATAAACCTAGACTGCTGCTTTCTGAAAGGGAAATCCATTTTTTATGCAGCTTAGTGTATCGTCCTACACAATGCCTGTAAGCCCAGTTCTATCTATTTACTTGTAGACTAGGCCTTGACTTATTTGCATAGCAACTTGTTAAGATATGGACTAAATATTCCAATATCTTCTTAGAACAATATTCTAACCTTGGCTTGGTTTAGTTAGCCAGATATACCAATTATAATAAAATCTAAGCTATTGATATTTATGTGAAATTTTTTCTCTTGCACTTAACTATGCATGCTTATCAAGTTTGTCATTAAAAATAATATGTTAGCCTATTTTAGGCAAATAGTCTATTTTGTAATATTCCTCTATCATGATAGATACAGTTATGGCATATGATGGGAGCAGCACTTTTGTAGCCATATTTTTCATTATGGTTACAGTTACGAAGAAATTTTGTGCTTATGGTTACGGATTATGGACTTTTTAAGGATTAGCCATAATCATTTTTCCATCATGGAAAAATTTTTCTACACCTGTTATAATTCACAAAAATGTATATTTTAATTGCTTCTAAATAGGATTTTGTTTAAATGAGCATTTTGTAGGAAGTTAAAAAATTCTTACCCTAAATTCAAAATTAATTTTGTTATACACCCTAAGGACACCTTTAGTAGACTAATTCACCTACCCAAGGACACTGTGTACCCACCTTGTAGTTTAAAGTAAAAAAATTTACAAGTGCATTAGTACAACCATCATTAATTCTCAGAAAATTTGAACATTCATTGTAATTATTTTTGACATCAATAAATATACAGAGTTCATAGACATAACACAAATAAAAACAAGCATATATTAAACTCATATATAATATGACATTGATATGTAAAGTGTCATAACTCAACTCAAAGTCATGTTTATTGTGAAATGTAAAAAATAGTATTTAAAAGCATAATAATTATAGCAAAAAATTTTAGTAAAATAATTATAAAATGAAAATAACAGTGGTAGAGCATTAAAAACCATTGATTTTGGTTCTTTTGTACAAACTAGATAAATTTATTATATTACAGTTATAGTTAGGGCAAATTACAGTGATTTTTTGGCCATAATTACGGGTCATGATGGTTAAGGTGATTATCCATTGATTACGGTTACAGTTATGATTATGGTCCCAGAGATTGGCAGCAGTAGAACACTAATATTTTGTCTATATTTATTTTATGCAATATTTAGAGACAGTAGTCATTTCTATAATGCAAAAGCTTATATTATAGACATAGCAATCATGTCTTTAATATAAAACAGTAAGGTAAAAAATGTTTAATATGTAATATAATGTGTTCTAGATATTTATTGTAGTAATTGAGATGCATTGACAATTTTAAATCAAGTTACCAAAACTTTATATCATTTTTAATACTTTTTACTTAAGCAAGGTATGAGTACATTTAGCTTTCTAAATTCTAAAAAATGCCAGCCTTGATATTTGAATTTGCCATTATTACATTAGTTTTTAAACTTCAAATGCATAAATATTTTAGGCCTTGCCTTTTTAACAAAATGACCAAAGATAAAAAGTATCCAAATTCACCTTTATGCCAAAAAAGACTAATAAATCAATGTAAATGCCCTCAAAGAATATATAATGTGACTAAGACTAAATTTTTTGATAAAATGGAAATCAATGAAATTAAAGTGCTAGGATGTAGGTATTTATATTTATCAAATCTACTTTTAAAATTGCCTAGGTCAATTTAATGTATTTTTATATGAGTATGTTTTTTAAGGTGTTGCTACATTTTGTATTTGACTAGCCATATATATAAATAATTGTCATTTTGCAAATTTGTGCAGTTTTTAGTATTACTATAGGGGGTTCTATATAGGTCCCAAAAGCCTCCTGACTATTTTTTATATTGTAATGGCTCTGTGTAGGAATTTTTGAGACTATTATTTGAAAGGAGTTGTAGCCTATTGGGTAGGGTGCCTGCCTTATGAGTGGAAGGTCATGAGTTCAAACCCCAGCTCTAAGAGACAATCTGTGCCCTTGAGCAAGGCACTTAATCCCACATTGCTTCAGTCCAGCTAGCTGAGATAGGGTACCAGTTTGAGCTGGGTAAATTTAGTGTGGGTGTTGCAGCCCCTCTAGCCAGTCAGGCTGAAAGCTGTACATAGCTCTCAGATGCGCTGTGCAACTAGCTGTGGCTATGCCATGGGCTGTACATCTGATATAAAAGTCAGGTGTCTAAATTTATTTATTTTTATTATTTGAGACTATTATATTAAATAAAGCTTATATCTGGTTTCAGTATTTGTATTAAAAATAATAATAAAGTAGGCTAGGCTCTATTTTTTATTTTTTGCTTCTTTTGTTTCATTTTATTGTACAAGATTTTATTTAGCCTAATAGTCACATTTTTTAAATACATTAGATTCAAAATTTCATTTTTCCATACTTAATTATATCATATTGTCCTAATACAAAATGTCTTTATGTTTGTTAGTCTCTCTAAGAATTATTAAATTAAACTTAAAAATGTTTATAAATGTCTTGGGTGTTACATTATTTAATTTTAATTTTAAGTATCTTATCTCCAAGTAGTTTGATTTAGGGGCAGAGCAAGAATTTTTATTTTGGGACATAAGTTTTCAGTTTTACCCTAAATCAGAATTAGATATTTGCAAATTGTATATTTATCTTACTTTTGTAAATAATACCCTACAACCATAGTGACCACACCTGAGCTATTTTAATTTTCTGTGCTTATATTGTTTTTTTCTGCTGAACTGTGCTACTATTTAAAATACATATACAATTTTTACCAATTCTGGGCTCAAACTGATTTTATAGATTATAGATTATGATTTTATTTTATAGATTTTATAGATTTCACAACTACCCTATGGTCACTATTCCTACAACTTTTTTCATTTGAATTTGGGGATATTGGTTCATACATCAATGCTACCCTGGCTATGCTACTTGTTTGATCCTTCTTCTAAGTAGTGTGTCTATCGAATCAGAATCGGAATTTTCTCATCTGAATACCAAATACTCGTATTTGGTATGGGTCAAAAATTTGCCGACAAGTTAATTTTTGCTAACAGAGTAGAGATGGTTCGAATCTGTTAAACAGAGCATGTTTTTGTCTTTGTGATTTGTGGTGTGACATACATGCATGATGCATAAGTTTATTCACCATTCTATTTTTTATATTTTGGAAACTCACTAATAAAAAGTCAGATGAGTAGTAAGTTAGGTACATTATTCGTTGAATTTGTATTCGTATTCGGTATTATTCGGTATTGGGATCGGTTCTTCTAGATTTCGGTTCTTATAGATCGGATCAAAACCATCTCTAATTCCAGCCCAGATGTCCCGCTCTGCGCCCTACCGTCGGACAATCTCTGATGTAGTGAACTGGCGCCAAGAGCAGGCGCTCAACGCCACCATCTTCATCCTGCGCGAGATCGGTCCCACGGGCTTCCTGCTGGCTGAGGAGGGCTCGCCCAGCCACGCCAAGGTGCTGATCGGCGATCCGCACCACTGCAGCTGCGCCGAATTTCGTCGCGATCGCGACCTCTGCCGGCACATCTGCTGGCTGCTGCTCCGACGATTTCGCGTCGATCGGGACGATCCGCTCAGCTGGCAGGCCGGCTTGGTTGAGCGCGAGATCAACGGCCTGCTGGCCGGGGTCCGGCGGCGAAGGCCTGGAGACGACGCTGCCGCAGCTGGCGATTCTGACGCCGGGAATAAGAGGGCCAAGCCTGCGGCCGCTGCCGCGGGAGAAGGTTGGTTCTGTGCTTTCTTTTTAGCAACCTGGCTGTTTGTTTTCAGAGTTTTTTCTGCTTTTAAAAGCCCATTCGTTTTCTTTCAGAAGTATTTGTTTCTGCTTTTAAAAGCCTCTTTGTTTGCTTCCGGAAGTCTTTTTTATGCTTTTAGAAGCCTGGTTGTTTGCTTTCGAAAGTATTTGTTTTTGCTTTTAGAAGCCTTGTCATTTGCTTTCGGAAGTCTTTGTTTCTTCTTTTAAAAGTCTGGTTGTAAGTTTTCGGACGTTTTTTCTGCTTTTTTGCTTATTGTATGCCTTGCTCAGCCTAATTATTTGCTTTCATAAGTCTTTTTTTCTGCTTTTAGAAGCAAAATGTTTTTTCTTAACAAGTTTCTGGGGCTGCAAGAAGCCTGGCTGTCTGCAAATCTGATTTTATAATTATCCCTGCCTAATTAGCGCACGGATTTTCCCGCAGAAGCCGCCTACCCGGCCGCCCAGCGACCAATCGGCGCCGAGGACGTCTGCCCGATCTGCCAGGAGGAGCTGCTGGCCAGCCGGCTGCCCGTCACCTACTGCCGGCTCACCTGCGGCAACTCCGTCCACATGCGCTGCATGCACGTCTGGGCTGCGCACCAGAAAAAGCAGCAGGGCGGCGCCGCCAGCGCTAACGTGTCCTGCCCAGTCTGCCGCGGCGACTTCGCGCCCTACGCCCTGCTGATGCAGGAGCTCGGCAACGCGTCGGCCGCCAAGCAGGCCACCGTAGCCGCGCACAAAACTGCCTGCTCCGCCTGCGGCGAGGCTGCGGTTGTTGGTGAGAGTCGCCTATTCGCCATGGTCTTCCTTGTTTTCCAATGAAGATACAATTTCTCGCCCACCTACCCTCCTTACCCTCTCATCACTCATCTCAGGCAAGCTGTACCGCTGCTCAGTGTGCCGGGACTTTCACATGTGCCAGCGCTGCTTCAACTCGCCCCAGGTGCATCCGCAGCAGCACCAGCAGCAGCAGCAGCAGCGGCCCGGCGCCACTGGCTCAGTTTTTCAATATCGCGAACGTCCGGGTCAGCAGTGGCGGCCGGTGGACCGTCTAGCCGGCCTCGGCGTACCGCTATCTGTAGCCGGTCTGCTGCAGGTGAGTTTGTCTGCGATCCCGATGCCATGGTTGTCTTCTCCCCTGATTCACCGCTTCACCGTCTGCCCGCCAGTCCCGCCCCGGCGACTTCGGCGAGGCCGACTACGAAGCCCTGATGGCGCTGGACGCCCCGGCCGCCGGCAGCCACCTGACTGAGCTGGCGCTCGGCCGCCTGCGGCACTGGACGGTGCAGCGGGGCCAGGCGCTGACCCGACCCGGTCGGCAGTGCCCGCTCTGCCTCATGGCCTTCCTGCCTGGCCAGACCGTCAGGCAGCTGGTCCCGTGTCGTCACGTGATGCACGCCGGTTGCATCGACCCGCTGCTGCTGCACAGGTCCTGCCTGTGTCCTCTGGACAACATCGAAGTCAAACCGCCTGAGATTCAGCAGCAGCAGCAGCAATTGCAGAAGCAACGCCAGATGCAGCAGCAACAACAGCAACAGGATTCATCGTCAGAATTTCAAATCCAGGGCCTCCAACTGAACGGCAATCGTCTACTGTCGTCGGGATCTTCTGCTTCAACTTCAACTGCTGCCAATTCGCGCCTGCCGCCTCTGCCGGCAGCTGGAGGAGGCGCCGCCATGAGGCGGGCCAAGCCGGCGCTTCCGCAGCAGGCCGTAGCTGTGGCTTTTGGTCGCGGCGGCGGCAGCGGAGGTCATCAGAGAAGTCGCAGCTCCGACGCGAGACGTCGAGCTAGCGACGGCTCGGCGGGTGGCCTGAACTTGGAGCTCACGGCTCTGCACCTGAGCTAGAAGTAACTGGACTGAGGCATTCTCGGTCCGCAGCCCAAGTCTGCCGATGTAGCAGCCAAAACACTGTTTTTTATTTGTTCGCATTCCTTCAAGTTAATGCAGAAACATATTTTGTAGATTTAAGGTTTAACAGTATATTTTTTAGAACTCGTAGCAGATTTTTTAAATGTTTTCTTTTGTTGCCTTACTAGCTAACTTCGACAGGCGCGTCTGTGATCTGAACCTTGCTCGGAAAATTTTTCGGAACTTTTTTTATTCCGTGCCTTTTGTTTGTTTTTCCTAAATTTTATTTCCAAGTAGATAAACTAGTTTTATATGTATTTGAATATTTTGCCGCTGTCGCCTTATTGTGTTCTTTATTTTTTGCCATATTTTCCTTATGAAGTTTTTATTATAGATAAAAGGAAACTTATTGAACCATGAAAGGCAGAACGTCAGAGGTAGAAAGCAGAGAATTATGAAAATTTTCTATTTTAGACGTTATTTATTGAAATGGTAGCAGCGCCCTTAGAGCATCGGTAATGTAATTTTAAAATCTAGCTATCTAGGGGTGAACTTTAGCATCCACAACTCTAGGCTTGAATTATATGATCAGCATTTTTAGCAAGTTATTATAACAAACTAGGGGTGAATCTATTTTTAGAAATATTTAGCAATCTGGATTCTGGGCTGATTCTTAGTGAGCATCTATTTTTGAAATATTAAAAAATCTGGGGGGTAATCATCGTGAGCATCTATTTTTAGAAATATTTAACAATCTGGGGGGTAATCATCGTGAGTATCTATTTTTAAAAATATTTAACAATCTGGGGGGTAATCATCGTGAGTATCTATTTTTAGAATATTTAATCTAGGGGTGAATCATCGTGAGCATCTATTTTTGAAATATTTAACAATCTGGGGGGTAATCATCGTGAGTATCTATTTTTAGCATGTCATAGCTTAATTATTGCCAATTCTGTTCCAGCAGCAGCGCCAGTCAGTTAAATCGAGTTTTTTTAATCAGCTTTTTCGATCGAGTAGCCGGCGCCAATGGACGACGACCGCTGGTCGAGCAGGAAGAGAAAAAAAGATCGAAAAAAGAAGGACCGCAAGGACAAGCGGCACCGGCGATACCATCATGGCAGTCGCAGCCGGAGTCGCAGCTCCTCCAGTAGCAGCGGCGGCGTCGACGATCGGCGCCGATCATCCGGTCGAGACCGGGAACGCGAGCGCGAGCATCGAACCCGGGACCGTCGATTAAAGCCGCCGTCGCACTCGTCGCAGGCAGCGGCCGCGTCAGCGTCGGCATCGGCAGCCTCGGCGGCGGCGGCGGCTGCAGCAGCGTCTCCGGCCAAGCCCATCAGCATCGGCCTGTGGTCGGAGATTTCCCGTACGACCGGCTGCTCGTCGGCGCTGCCCCCGAAGCCGGCGCCGTCCTCGGAGGCGGCCAAGACGCAGAAATCCGAACGGCATCCCACGCCGACATGCGGTAATGATTCGACAAATCAACGCGCGTCCCGCCCCGGTTCCTCGGAGTCCAAGAAGATTCGGTCGGCTGCTGCGCCGAGGACGCCGCCGGGACCTTCGACGCCCGAGGCTCCAGTGGCAGCGGCGGCGGCGGCGGCCGTGACAACTCCGTCTGAAGCTCCGCCCGCAAGTAGGTCGCCACCAACAGAGTCCAGACCATCCGTGTGCCAGCGGCGGCGCAACGATGCCGAGGATTTGGTGAGGCCGGGTGGAGATTGGGAGTTTAGGAATGAGGAGGCACCCTGACACCAAGAGAATCTTCCCGCCCTCACCCGCAGGTGTACATGGAGCGCACGCTGGACGATTTCGACATCCTGGCCCAGGTTGGCGAGGGCGCCTACGGCCAGGTGTACAAGGCCCGCGACCGCCAGACCGGCGAGCTGCGTGCGCTGAAGCGGGTCCGCCTGGAGAAGGAGAAGGAAGGCTTCCCCATCACGGCAGTGCGCGAGATCAAGATCCTCAAGCAGCTGCACCATCCCAACATTGTCAGCCTGAGCGAGATCGTCACTGATGATGAGTCGGCCTTCTACCTGGTGTTCGACTACATGGACCACGATCTGTTCGGCCTGCTGGAGTCCTCCGCCACCGAGTTCAGCGAGCTGCACATCGCCAGCATGATGAAGCAGCTGCTTGACGGCCTGCACTATTGTCACTGCAGGCGCTTCCTGCACCGGGACATCAAGTGCTCCAACATCCTGCTGAACAACAGCGGCCAGATCAAGCTGGCGGACTTCGGTCTGGCCAGGCTGTACGCCTCCGAGGATCGGCCGTACACCAACCCCGTCATCACCCTGTGGTACCGGCCTCCCGAGCTGCTCCTCGGCGAGCTGCAATACTCGTCAGCCGTGGATATCTGGTCCTGCGGCTGCATCCTAGGGGAGCTCTTCATCCGGCGGCCGATGTTTCACTCAAACAGAGAGTCTGAGCAGCTTGAGGCCATCAGCCAGGTGAGCTCGGGTCTGCCGGGCTGTGTGTGACTGTCTGTCTGTCTGTCTCTTTGTTTCTGTGCCTGTCTGTGTCTGTCTGTCCGTCTGTCTCTCTGTCCATCTGTCTCTCTGTCTGTCTGTCTGTCTGTCTGTCTCTCTGTCTGTCTGTCTGTCTGTCTGTCTGTCTGTCTGTCTGTCTGTCTGTCTGTCTGTGTGTCTGTCTTCTGTGTCTGTCTGTCTGTCTGTCTGTCTGTCTGTCTGTCTGTCTGTCTGTCTGTCTGTCTGTCCCTCACTTGCTGCCGGCCGGCCGCATCAAAACTCCGCAATGCCAACCGACTCGCCCCAGATCTGCGGCACGCCCACCCCGGCCGTGTGGCCCTCGGTGATCCGCCTGCGCCACTTCGGCACCTTCAAGCCGCGTCGCCAGCACCGGCGCCGATTGCGCGAAGATTTCGCCCACCTGCCGGCGCCGGCGCTGGACCTGCTGGACTGGATGCTGCAGCTGGACCCGGAGCGGCGCTGCTCGGCGCGGCAGGCCCTGGACGGGCCCTGGCTCAGCGCCGTGGACCCGGCCGCTGTGGAGCCGCCGAATCTGCCGACAGATCAGGATTGTCACGAGATGTGGAGCAAGCGCCGGCGGAAACAGCAGCAGCAGCAGCAACCTCATCATCGCTCCTCATCCGGGATGCACCGGTCATCTGGTGTGAGCGAGCTGAAGCGGCCGGCAGCAACAACAGCGGCGCCGGCCAGTAGGGAGAGAATTCAATGATGCTGGCGGCTTTTTATTTTTAACTGTTTGACCCGTCTTTTGGCATTGTTGTTAATTTCTTTTGTAGAATAATTTATTCCCTTTGCTCTGCAACATTGTTGATTTGCCTCGCCAATGGGATTGCTAATTATTTAGTCTTTGTTTGTCTCTGTTCGACTCTCCCCTAGGCCGGAGGTCTTTGTTTTCGGGTTTGCGCGTATTGCAATAATTCTGCTATTTAAATGAATGATTGCGTCACTTCGTCGGTCGGTCGGTCGGGCTTTCACGTTTTATTTTGCTTTGAATTTGCAGTTTTGGGATCTGTTTAATGAGATATAGCTTGCTCATATTGTAGCACATGAAACTAACAAAGCCAATTAATTTACTTTGCCTTTCTTATGCCTATAAAAATAGAAAATTCATGGAGCTTCATCGTTCATTAACTGCCAGCTTCATTTTGAATTGTTGCTTGTCAAAGACTGCGTTGCTTCATTGGATCATTCAATTATTTTTATTCGACTGTTGGCTACAAAGAGCCTACACAAAGACTTACAAACGGTGGCGTTGTAAGAAAGACTAATAATACAACTAGTAGCAGCAGTGCCATTCAATTAATGACCGCCCATTGTTTGAAGTCACTTGCTTACACCGATCGGACAAATCAATCAATAAAACTGATAGCTGCTCGTGTCTATGGTCATTTCGTGTATAGTAATTGTCTGTTCTATTGGTAGGTTAATGCAGGTATAGCAGGCATGTACACTCTCTATGCCTTACGGGTTGCCCTAAAATGGGGGTAAATTGCACAACTGGCCCATAGCCCTACCAGCTCATGCACAAGGCTCCAAATTTATGTGACCCTGCACACGAAACCGCCGCGCTAGGGAAAATAGCCAACCTGCAACGGGGGGTCGAACCTGGACCTGAATAAAATAAAGCCTGAAAACTCAAAACAATGCCCTATTAACTGGTTATTAACTTTGTTTGTTAGGTGTCTTCGAGCGCATATGCTCAAAGGCCGTTGACTAATTAAGAAAACCGAAAAAATTTAAAAGATTTCCGATAATACATTATACTAAATCAAATAAAATAGGCTAAGCTTTGAGTTGCTATTAGCTAATTAGCTAGCCTGATTTCCACGCAAAATTAAGCTGACTTTTAAGAATTTTCATTTCATTTCAATAGTATTTTTTGTGAATTTTGTTTTAATGATTAAATTTTAATTGATTTTTTTATTTTAAAATCCGAATGTGTTTAGTTAATTATAAATTAATTCTTTAATTTTTCAGAAAAAATTCCTTAAGCAACAAAAATATTTTTATTCGAATTCTTTTGAAAATTTTTCTGAAATGAAACTAAATTCCACAATGCTGCTGAGAAGCGGCTATAAAAATTGGTTGAAAAACTTCTGAGTATTCGACTTAATTTTTGCGAAAACAACTAAACTATAGATAAGCTGCCTTTCGAAATCGAAATCATGCTGCAGCAACCCCGCGATCTGCTGTTTCTAGCGGTCTTGCTGTCCCTCACCATCGGGATATTCGCTGCCGAGTTTCAGGTGGCCTTAAAGAAGCAGCCGCCAAACCTCAGGTACGAGTCTTCGTTATGCGATCTGATTTAGCGCTGATGCAGATGCCACCATAGAGTGCCCAACCACGGGTTTTTTTAGATTATCCAAAATAATCTGGAAATGTTGTATTTAGCCTACTTTCTAGTGAATCCAACAGTAGTAATATAATAATTTTAGCTGAAAATTTTAGTTGAAAAAATTAGCTTAATTAGTCTTTTGCCTTTTTGTTTCTTTGTAGTTCTATTTTAAAATTATTAAAAAAATTTTGCGACAAGCTTCAATATAATCATAATTCCTTTGCATATTTTCAGTATTTCAGGGTCTAAAAAGTTACAATGTGTAAATTAATCTTAGAAATTTTATTTTAGGCCTGAAAGCTGGTGTTAACGTAAGATTTTTTCGTCATTATAACCAGTGGAACCTCTGTACAGTTGTACAGGTGTGGCTGTGAGCCCAGTCTGAACCACCCGCGTAGGTGTTAAAAAAACCCGCCACCCTGCGGGTAGACCTACAACAAACATGCACTTTAACTAAGTAATAATAATAAGACGCAGCCAGCAAAAAGGTGTGAATTGCGACTTAATTTAAGGACTTGTAGAAGGCCATCCCCTATGACCCCAAGCAGTGAGCTAATCTATGCATTAAATGTACATTAAGTGGAAAGGGGTTTAAGAGAAGCTGTTAACTGTATGATTCTTGTTGGCCCACGTTTGTTATTAGTTAATCAACTCGTTCGTGGTTTACATGATACATCATAGAACTACGAGTTTCACCGCAAAAGTAGTTAATTCGCAAAGAATTTATATGGAAACTTTATCACCACGGTGACTCGCACCAGGTACAACCGCGAAATTTCCGTGTACGAGCTCACCCTGGAACTGAGCGTCACTCCCGGCGATTCCTCGAAGGCCGGCGACAAGCGGCTCGTCACCGGGCTAAAAGTCATTGCGAACAAAGACCTGATTGGCAATGACTTCGGTGCTGTCGTGGAGTCTCGCGTGTCCAGCACTGGAACTAGCGGGCAGCTGTTGTTCCTCTGCAGCTCCTTGACAAGGTGCTTGGAGATCAAGAGCCGAATCAGCACCGAGCCTTCCTTCATCCAAAAGGCAGTCAAACTCGCCCCGGTCGGCTTTCAGGGCGGCCGCCCCGTGCAGTTTAGCGCCGTGCAGCCTACAGGCCTGTCTGGGACCGGCCTCGTGGTGTTCCAGCGGCACGTGGACAACAGACTCTCATTTGCCCAGGACTGGGAATCTTATGTGCAAGGCTTCGGAGATCCCGATAGCAACTACTGGATGGGTGAGAGAAAAACTAAATGTATTGTAAAGTTATGAGGCGGAGCGCTCTGTTTGGTGGGTGGGAGAACGTTTGCTAGCATATTTATTTGATTTAATACAGCACGTGATACATTGATTAGGGCCTGAGCACGGGGAGAGCAGATAGCAAGGTAAGAATATATACCTGTACGTCCCTTGCCAGTAGTTACACACACACACACATACACGGTTGAGTCGCTATTGGGCAGAATGGCTATCACGTGACAGCCATGAGCCAATTGCGACTTACTTGTGTGTGTAACTATTGGAAACGGACGGGTGATTCCCAAGGTTGCATACATATATGGTATGGGGTGGTGGTAATTTCACACCTAGGCTTAGGACTTAGGAGGCAGAACAGCGCATGTGTTGAGCATAGACTAGTGGAAGGGCAGGGGCGCGAATGCAGGTGCACTGATGAACAACCTGTGAATCAGTAAAATTAACGATGCGAATAGAAATTTAAAATGGCAACTAGAATATTGAATGAGTTAGTGGACAGTCTGACATGCACGCTCGTATAATTTCGGGTTTGGCTCATGTGTACCTTACTGAAAAAGCCACCGTAACACGAGTAACCACTTAAGCTAATTACAAAAACCAGAAATTTTGGGAGACAGATAGAGACCGGGCAGACAAACCATCGGGCAGTAAGTTGGGACTGTCTGATGAGGAGCTCACCCAGGATGCAGGTGCACCTGATACATTTTTCAAGTGCGTTCAAAATCTAGCGATCTTTTAATTTGATTAAGCGGGCGGTATTGCGACAAAGCGCCTACGTGCCCTAAGAGGATCATTGCAGAGATTTTGCAAGTGCGCCGGAGCTAAGCCATTCCCAATTCTGCAAACGATCCCGCAGGCCTGGAGCAGCTGTCCACTCTGACGAAGGACCGCTCCTGCAAACTCATTTATGAGGCGACCGCATTCAATGGCTCCGTTCTGAGAGCCAAATTCAATGACTTTCAGGTGCGCGGAGCTGACGAGAACTACAAGCTCCGGGTCGGGAACTCGGATCCGGGAAATCAGCTGTTCAATCTGATATTGGCGAATAACATGGAGTTCAGCACTTTCGATAAGGACAATGACAAAAATGCTTCAAAATCCTGCTCGAATTATGGAAACAATGTGGGATTCTGGTATAATGGCGTAACTCATGATAAGTGCTATTACCACAATCCCAACAATCCGATCGTTCCAGAAGACAAATTGGGCAGCGTCGATTGCGAAAATTACTGCTTTAGCTGGGATTTAGACTCCGCTGGAAAAAACAATAAGGTTTGCATGAAGGAAACGAAGCTATCGTTCAGATGCAGCTGAGCGAATTGAGGCCAATAGGTGACCGAACACCTTGACTGTCTTTGAACCAACTATGTGAGCTCAGAATAAATAAATGCGAGATGCAGCTCGAGCTGCTGAGGCGAGGCTGAATCGCCTCACCTTATTCTGATCAAACCGGCTAAATTGTCGGGTTCTTTTTAATTAAAAAGAAACCTTGCGAAAAATTTAAAGAATGCGTCTTCTAGTGAAAATTAAGATTTTAAAATTCCTGAATTAAATATTAGCTTAGCATCGGGTAGCCTTCGCCACACGATCTGGTGTTACCTACAAATGTAACTGTCTGAATTTCTTACAAACAACAACCTCGACAAGGCCGAGTGTGAGCTCACCATCGAGCTGAACGTCATTCTGGACGATCCTAATCGAACAAGCGGCTCGTCGCTGGGATGAAAGTCCTTGCAAACAAAGGCCTGATTGGCAAGGTCTACAGGGCAGCTGCGTATAAACTATATGGACTTTGAAGAGCAAAATTAAGGTTTATTGTTTAGCCACAGTGTCCGAACAACAACAACAACAAAGTACGCTGTCAAGATGTTGAAAGCAGCGTCACAGGGCGCGCCTCAGGGCCTGGCCGCGAACAAAGGCCGCGCCGCCGGCAGAATCGGGGGCGCCGGCGTCAGCCAGCAGGCAATCGACGAAACGCCGAGTTCGCGCTTGTCCTCGCCGGTAGGGCGCCTGCAGCGTGAGCAGCAGCACCTCCTGCACCGGCTCGGGGCAGTACGACTCGGCGCGGATGACGTGGCCTGCCAGCTGGAGTCGCCGTCGGCGCAAAAGTTGACTTGGACGGTCCAGGCCGGCGCGGCGATAGAGTGCCGCGTTGGAAACCCGCTCGTAGCTGATCTTGAAGGCGGCGCGCAGCAGGCCAGCGTGCGCCGTATCGACTTGTTGCTCGAGCGAGTCCATCAGCGTCCAGGTCTCGGCGTTGTACAGCAGGACGGTCTCGATCACCGCCCGAAACAGCGCCGCCCTCTGGCGATCTGGCAGGGCCTCGGACTGCAGGACTGACCTTATCGAACGGAAGGCAGCCCATGCAAGTCCTCGGCGACGCCGCAGGTCTTCGCGGACGTCAGGGACCAGACCGCCGAGGTAGACGAACTGCTGACAGCGCGGAAGTTCTTTCGCCTGGCCGTCAGCGCCTCGGCAGGAAATTGCAGCCTCGATGTTGCTCGGCACGCAGAGCACGACGGTCTTCTGCGCGTTGACCACCAGGCCGACACTCGCTGCAACGGCAACCAGCCTGTCCAGCTGCCGTTGGGCGCCCTCGACGGTCGAGGACAGCAGGGCGAGATCGTCGGCGTAGCCAAGCACGCTGAGCCGCCTCTCCGGTTGACGTCGACCCACGCGTCGCCGCAGCAGAAAGCCGTCGTCGTTGGTAGGCAGAGCAGTCCGTAGCACCCAATCAAGCACCAGAATAAACAGGAACGGCGCCAGCGTATCTCCCTGGAGCACCCCGGAGGATGTCTCGAAGAAGTCCGACAGGCCGTCCGGTGTCGAAACTGCAGCAGTCGTCTCGCGGTACATCGCCATGACCGCGGCGATCAGCTGCTCTGGCACGTTGTACGCCCGAAGCACCTTGGGGAGCGCGGCCCTGACGACCGAGTCGAAGGCCTTCTTGAAATCAACAAAGATAACAATCAGGATCGACTGGCGTGTCCGCGCCTCCTCGATGACTCGCCGAAGAGCTAGGATCTGCGTCACTGTGCCGCGATGGGGCCGAAACCCGTTCTGTTCCGGTCGCAGATAGGGATCGAGCACGGGCTGCAACCGCGATAACAGTATCCGGTTAAACAGCTTCGCAGCGCAGGACTGAAGGCAGATGCCTCGATGCTCCTCAAGCTTGGTGGTGCCGGGCTTCTTCGGAATTGCGACGATGTGGGCTGTAGTCCATTCGTTGGGCGCACCCTCACCGGAAAGCACGCGGTTCATCACTCTGACGACCTCAGCGGCCACGCAGTTGATGCGCAATGCTTCGATGGGCACCTCGTCCGGACCCAGCGCTTTGCCGCCCGGCGACTTCCGAGCGAACCTCACAACGTCGTCTGGGCTGATTGGTGCAACGCTGAAACTCTCCTCCGTCGGCAACGGCGTCTCCGGCGGCAGCGTCAGACTGTCGGGCAGCGGGGGTGGCGGCGCGTTCACGATGGCGGCGAAGAACTCGCGCAGCTCATTTCTGCGCTCATCCGCAGTGTCGCCTGCCAGGTTGAGCTGTAAGCGCCGCTTTCGCCCCGTCAGAGTGTTGATGGCGGACCAGGCCACACGCCCTCTGGCGTCGGGACCGGCGGCAGAGACAGCCTGAATAACGTCGTCAACAGCGGCCTGTTGCCGCTGCAGGTAGACAGACGCCAAGGCCTCCTCCGCCTCGCGAGTTGGTCGCCCACTCAGACGAAGCCTCTCCAGGTCTTCCCTCGCTGCGTTGATCGCGGGGTCGTCATGCCAGACCGGCTGCCCGCGTTGGGCCGGTCGCATCAGCGGGACCGCTTGCTCCGCGGCGGCTCGAACTGCAGCGCCGACATCCGCGTACTCGGTACCTCCACGCTTGTCGCCTAGCGCAGCCACGAAGGCGCCGGCAAAGCGACGACGCGTCTCGGCGTCCCTGAGCGCGCGGTAGTAGCGCCGCGGCGGCCGCTTCGGCGGGCGGTACAGCGGGTCTCGAACGGACAGGTCGCAGACGAGGAGCCGATGATCGGACCGCAGAGCCAGCGGCGTAATGGTGCGGCAGTTGATGGCGCGGCGCCGCTCCCGGTAGCGCAACAGCACGTGGTCGAGCTGTGCCAGCCTCCGAGTAGCGTTTCGTCCGCGCGCGTTCCGCCGCCTCCGCTTGCAGCCCTCGAAAGTCGCGAGCTGAGCCGGCGGCTTGCGGAACCTGGTGTTGACCGACACCATGTCCTGTCTCTCCAGGAAGTCCTCCAGCGCTCCGGTGTTGCCGTTCTCACGCGTTGTCACGAACAGTGACCGCTCGGACCTACGCGGAACTGCGTTCAGGTCTCCGAGGATGACCACTGTGTCACGTTGCGTCATCTCCTCCACCTGCTCCGAGAGCTGCTCGAAGAAGGCCTGAGCCTCATCGGGACGGGTGGCAGGGGGCGCGTACGCGCAGAACAGGCGAGCGTTCCGGCCGCGAAGCCGGACGTCGATCCGAAGCAGCCGACCAGACAAGGAGACACAGCGACAGCTCTGCTGCAGCCTCGGTGCGATCAGCGCTCCAACTCCTCCACGGCCTCGCTCATCCGCTGAGCTGAACCAGAGAGTCCAACCGGCGCCTAGGTCTTCACAGTGAAGCCCAGGGTCGGCCTTGATGGACACCTCCTGCAGCGCGATGACATCACAGCTGAGGTCGAGCGCTAGCTTCGCCAGCAGCCCTTTTCGCCAGTCGGCCTTGAGGGTGCGGCAGTTCAGCGTCCCGACCCGAAGCGTGCCCTGTGGTACGGCTGGGGCTCGATGACATTGAGCCTCATGGTCCCCGGCGCCACCCGGAGGATCCAGTTGGGCCAAGGCGGCAGCTCGGCGGGCGGCGCCACGTTGCCGACCTCGCCAGTTCCGCTCCCACCGACGTTCGAGCCGCCGGTGCGCGCTCCGCTGCCCGCGCTTGGTTCTGCCGCTTTTGGCCGCCGCAGCAGTTAAGCGCGGCTCCTCCGTTCCAACCATAGGAGGCGCGGCGTTTATTTGCACCTCAGTGCAAATAAATATGGAACTGCAAATAAATATGGAACTGCAAATAAATATGGAACTGCAAATAAATATGGAACTGCAAATAAATATGGAACTGCAAATAAATATGGAACTGCAAATAAATATGGAACTGCAAATAAATATGGATTTGGAAAAACAGTGTCCGAGACTTGCTCTATAGCGTGGGTGAAAGCATACGTTAGTGCAGTTGCACTTAATTACGAAGTACGAGCTTTAACCATTCAACGCCCTCCGCTAAAGTTCGGAGCATCCGCTAGTCAGTTCGAACAAGTCCATAAACATGAGTAAAATCGTTCAGGCGGCTGTCTGCGCTGCTGGGAGTAGCATCCGTGCTACTCGTGGTTGATGCTCCATGCGTCGCTGCTAACGTCGCTGCCGACTCGCTGTATTGTACTTTAATGATGTCTTCATGAATCCCCAGCCAATCAAGCTCTTCATTTATTTTTTCACGCATTGCGAATGGGATGACCCGAAACGCTCCTATTGTTTCGGTCTTCTCCACCTCGATCACTGCATTATACGCGTATACTCGCAGCATGGAGACAGTTCTTACCTGCTGCATTTAAATAGCATCCATCCACTCCAGTCATAGATAATGTAAATTTCCTACATGGGCCTCCGAGTCATTAGGCGCGCCCACACACCCAGTTTACGCTCGTATTTCTATAAAATTTTAGCGACCGTCTACTGTTCAGTAGCTTGAGCGATAAGTGCATTCATTTTTTGTGCATGATTGTCCGGAACCCATTTGGGACAGATGACTTTGAAGATTTGCTTCTCACTTCTCACCAGAAATACACCGGGTCTATGGGCGTGCCCAAGGACAAAGAGCGGCCCATCGAGGGAATATACGATCTGTGACTCCAGTAATTTAGAGTCTGTACTGACACTAACTGGAACTAACTTCTGATCAATTTACCAAGTGCAGTCCTATTTTAAAGCTGTCCGTTGATGATTATAAAATGGACCATGTCATTCCTCAAAAGGAATATCGGCCGACGTTGTTCACACTCGCCTTCGGTCTTTTGTCGGTTGTTCTTTATTGTGACTTTTCAGCACGGAAATTTCGCTCGATTTCGAATTCAACTAAGAAAACTTTCTTGATGGATATTTACTGTTCTTCACCTAATGCTTCACATACAGTTGCCAGTTTGTTCAAATTCTTCCAAGTCTAGTCATAGAGTTTCTCTGCAGCAGCTAATTCTAAAAATCTCATTGCTCTCTTGCTTGCCTAGATCTGATTCTTCAGAATTTGAACGAGTGTATCCTAGGACTTCTTAGTGGGTTCCTCAGGTGAGACAGCATCCGCCATTATGTCGAATCCAGTCGGACCGATTGACGCGAGGAATGCGTTTCGCTTGAGGTCGTATTTCCAACCTTGAAGGGCTGCTATGATGTTAAACCCCTGAATCCATCGATTTTAGACATTCATTTGTATTGATGGTCTCAATCTGTTGCGTATTTTAACTCGTGGCCATTTTGGCTTTGATCTGTTTCGTAACCAAGAGACGACAACATGTTACTTTGATGGCGGGGTACAATTTTCGACTTAGGTCTTGCCTGATTTATGTTTTGACACTGTGCTGGCATCACGTCGATAACACTTGGATCCCTATTCATGGACTACGACTCGTAGCCACATTCGCTGCGCTGATGCAGTCTTACTAAGTTCGACTTCTCTATAGGTTTCAGACCTTTACAGCAGCCTTCTTTTTCACAAAGAATAGACATGGCAAACATAAGGGGACACACACACATACACACACACGCCAATAGCTAGGCGAACCAATTTGCCTAGCCAAAGGAAACTTTTCGAATCTGTTTGAATACTACTGCCTATATACTGTTGGCAATTCTAATGAATCATTGAACATGTCGACAGCAGTTTTTTGTGAATGTCAACGCAATTGCGTTATGCTATGTACTTTTACACTGTTCCTTGCGTACATTTAAGGCTTTAAACAATATATATGATGACTCTCTGAGCTGATCCTGTGTGTTTTAGCTAACTTGCCCTCTGGTTAACCTGCTCAGTGTCTCTCTCATCATTTGGCAAACGCCACAACGCAGTTCTCTGCATCAAATGAGAATCTTTAAATAAGGAACAGTTTCCATCAGTTCCTATGCTAGCATGTCCCCCTCTACATAGTTTGTTACAGTACGTCTTCCATGTCGTGTTTTACAAGCCCCACAATCCGCAGCCAGACGAACAACCAATAGCAGCTTTGTAGCATCGTAAATTTGACGGAAAGTACGCAAAAGGGCGCAGACCTTCTTTTCCACTCCTCTCCTTTTCCTCCACTCCAACCTCCCAAATCTCAAAAGGTCAAAAGTTCAAAATCCCAAAGGTCAATTTTCGCTGATTGGTTGAAATCTTATGATTCTGACTGTTTGCCGATTAGCCGATAAATTTGCACTACAATGCAGGTATATCGCATTTTCCTCAACCGTGACCTGATCTACGGGCTTTCCTGTGATCTCTGACATGTAGCCCAAGTAGGGAAAAAGACCCCGAAGCCGGCCAGAAAGCTGGCGGACGCACTAGCAGCTGCAGTGGTGAGGCAGTCACGATAGCAATCGCTCTTGGGCTGTCTGCAGCTGGCGCATTGCTTGTTTACCACAATTGGATTATCAAGGAAAAATTAAATAACTTCCACCGCGAGAAATTCTCATCGAAGAAAGAGCTGCAGAATCCTTCTATTATTTGGGTTCATAACCGCAATTAAAACGACCGTGCAATCGACTCACGAAATAAAGTTTTTCAAACTCCCAAAATTAATTCAGATCGAATGTTTTTCTTTCAACTTCTTAAGCCCGAATTCTCTGCATACCCGAACGTATGGTTGGATACATAAAACGATTTTTTAAATCATTTTCTTTTACGAATTTCGAAAAAGAATTGCCTTCAAATTTAGTCAACAAATGGAATTTTAAATACGCGGTATCGAAAAACCACGTCACATCGCATTTTTTTCACTGAAAAACATTTTGTTACAAGATCTTTATAAATTTAAGGAAATTTTTATGCCTGAACCAAATACTCAGTATAGGAACAGCTGTATCGTCTTGCCCGTCTCCTAAAAGCAAACAGAATCACATAGCGGCCATGCAGCCCTGCACTGCGATGCTTGTCGCCCTCTGGCTGTCCTTCAGCGTCGGGACATTCGCCGCCGACTTCCAGGTGGAGTTCGTGAACAAGCCTGCGGCAATCAGGTAGCTGCGCTGATTTGACTTCCCTCACGTGTCGCAGTTCAAACTGAGCTGCTTATTGAATGCAAAGGCAATATTTAATTATGATTCGTTAATCCCGACCTCCAGGTTCAACGCTTTCTACGGCAAGCACGAGCTCGCGCTGGAGCTCAAGCTCACCGAGGTCGGACCCTCGGATCCCCAAAACAAGCGGCTCGTCACCGGCCTGGCTGTCACTGCGGACAGCGGCATCAAGAACAAGGACTTCGGCGCCACCGTGCTGGGTCACGTGTCCAAGGACGGAACTGGCGGCCAGCTGCTCTTCCTGTGCAGCTCGTTTCGCAGGTGCTCGCAGATCAAGCAGCAAATCGACGCCAACCCGTCCTACATCCGGCAGGCTGTCGAGATCGCGCCGTTCGGCCTGCAGGGCGGCCTGCCGGTGCAGTTCGGCTCCGTGCGGCCCTCAGGCCAACCTGCATTCAGCGAGGTCGTGTTCCAGCAGCACCTGGATAACAGCATGTCGTTTGCGCAGGACTGGGACTCGTACGCGAAAGGCTTCGGAGATCCCAGAGGCAACTACTGGATGGGTGAGCGGGCGGCTGGTGAAACAGCTGAATAAATCTGGTGCGATGGGAAGTGCTCCAATTGCAGGGTGCCCGCGCCTTTTGAACAAACGAAATAAGGGAGGCCTTTCAAATGGTATTAAAATAAGGGGGACTAAGGAAGTATTGTTGAAAACTGAGAGAAATATCCATTTGTTACTGCAGAATTTTTTTCAATTCATCCAGCTTCCTTTGCAGAAAGTCGCCCTCTTCTATAGCAGCTTCAGCTGCGCGCCTCTTGGCTGCAACTTCTCTTTCCAGCTTCTCCTGTTCTTCTCTTTGGCGGCCATCCTGTACAAACTCAACCTTTCTTTGCTGCGATCTTGCGCTTCTCGAGACCAAAGTCGAGCGTGTTTGGTGCTGTTTGGTGACTTCAATTGAAGTTAGTGAGCCATCGGCTAGCTGTATAGCATCGAATTGTCACAATTTACATCAGAGTCTTTAATCTTTGGCTTCTTGAGGTATATTTTCCAGTCTTCAATGATAGTGACTGATGCAATTTTTAATTTAGGTGTAGTTTGCCTGTATGCGCCGGAACTAACCGCCAAGTCCCAATTCTGCAAACGATCCCGCAGGCCTGGAGCAGCTGTCCACTCTGACGAAGGACCGCTCCTGCAAACTCATTTACGAGGCGACCACATTCAATGGCACAGTTCTGAGAGCCACATTCAAGGACTTTCAGGTGCGCGGAGCTGACGAGAACTACAAGCTCCGGGTCGGCAAGGCGGAACAGGGAAATCAACTGTGGGATATGGAACTGGAGAACAACATGGAGTTCAGCACTTTCGATAAGGACAACGACAAAAATTCTTCATTGTCCTGCTCGAAAACTTTCAACAATGTGGGATTCTGGTATAATGGCATAACTCATGATAAGTGCTATTACCACAATCCCAACAATCCGATCGTGCCAGAAGACAAATTGGCCAGCGCTGATTGCCGCAAGTTTTGCATCAGCTGGGATTTAGACTCTGCTGGAAAAAGCGTTAAGGTTTGCCTGAAGCGAACGAAGCTGTCGTTCAGATGCAGCTGAGCGAATTGAGGCCAATAGGTGACCGAACACCTAAACTGTCTTTGAACCAACTCTGTGAGCTAAGAATAAATAAATGCGAGATGCAGCCTTAGCTCAACCTCACTGTTGATGCAAAAATTCTTATTTGATAATTCTCATTAACTTTTCAGTGAGTGAGAGTTGCTAAGCCGTAGGCTAGTCCGAAAGATTTTTAAGAACCAGCAATCATCAGGCTGATTGCATTCCAAAATATTCTTACACAAAGTCAAGTAACAGCCAAATTGTCTTATTTAATGATGAGAAATGATGTCCTTTGATCTGATTTGCGCGCGCTAGAGTGCCAAACATGCATGACAGGAAAGTCGGGCGTTCGAACCGCAGCTCCAGGCAGGGACAACTCAAAGTACTTCAAACTAATTTAAGTTGCCCCTGGCTCCGCCGCTCTAGGAAACAGTGCCCTTAAGCAGGGAACTTATTCCCGCATTGCTTCAGTCCATCCAGCAGAGATTGGGTACCAGTTTGAGTATCGCAGTCAGCTGTACACAGCCCTCGGATGCCTCGAGTGTGTCTGCAGTAGTTATTATTATTCAGTATCTCGAAAATCAATGCATGTCCCTTACACTTTCTGGAAACTTCACTTTCCAGAAAGTTTTCATCTCATAATGCTTTTGAGTGAATGCGTGCATATCGAAGACGAGTAAATAAAAAATGGATGCGTGTGGGCATTTGCACAGCACAGTGACAGTGGTCATTCCTATATGGTTAGTCACGCCTAGATGTAGAATGAACTACAGACATGATGAGCCAGCGCCAAAATGAATTAGCATTCATTTTCACTACATTGTGGCAAGAGAGTGTGAAGTTTCGAGAAAGTGAAAGTGACTGACACTTATGGCTTTTGAGAAAGTGAAAGTGACTGACACTTATGGCTTTTGAGAAAGTGAAAGTGACTGACACTTATGGCTTTCGAGAAAGTGAAAGTGACTGACACTTATGGCTTTCGAGAAAGTGAAAGTGACTGACACTTATGGCTTTCGAGAAAGTGAAAGTGACTGACACTTATGGCTTTTGAGAAAGTGAAAGTGACTGACACTGACTGACACTTATGGCTTTCGAGAAAGTGGTGAAACGCCCTCTTTTTAAAACGATGATTTGAAATAAAACTTCATTTTAATATAAAACTATGCCAGCTATTCTATCTAGCTATTCTAAAAAAGGAATTCGGCTAGAGAGAGAGCCTCAGCTCCACCTCATAATTTTTTTGCCGACTAAAAATCAATAGCCAATTATGGCTGGTAGAAAATCGCGAAAATAAAACAGAAATGACAAAAATGACTATCAAACTGACACCCAGGCTGTTGAAAGTAACAATAGCAGAACACGAAGCGAATCCGTTGTCAGGGTAATTAGCACCGATTCAAATTTAATAAATAATAATAATAAACAATATGATGGAAATTTCAGTATGAAAACGTGTACTTTTATTGAAAATTTGATCGCTAAAGATTCACAAATACAGCTGGAAAGAGAGCGGACCAAGTCGGTCAGAAGGCACCTCATCAGAGCTCCTCACCAGCCCGGTCTTCGTCGGCAGCGGCCGAGGCTACAAGACGGCGGCGGAGCGACTCCAGCCCGTCAGTGCCGTCATCCTTGGAGTCTCCAGATGCGCCAGAAGCTCTGTTGAGTTTGCCGCCGCCGCCAGCTGCTGCTGCTGCTGCTGCTGCTGGTGCTGTAGCTAACGCTGGCTGGTCCTCATCCGGCGCCACCTCCGGGCAGAAGCGGTCGCACAGGCAGACGAGGCAGAGCACCAGGCCGGCGCCGGCAGCCACGGCGGCGCACAGGATGACCAGGTAGGCCAGGTGGGCGGACATGCCGATGGCGGGGCCGGTGAGGCGGGAGTGCAGGTCCCTGACCGACAGGGCGCCCCTGATTAGCCAGCCCATGCAGCGGACGTGCGGCGAAGTTGGCGACCGGTACCATGGCAACGGGGCGACGCCGTCGTGGCCTCCGTTGGGCCGGGCAAAGTTTAGCCAGACTGAGACCAGCTGGTGGTCGTTGGAGCCGGCGGCCCTCGCCGAGGACGGGTCGAATAGGCGGAACGAGCCGTCAGGCGTGTACAGGTAGACTGTGGGCAGCTGCGTGATGAGGAACAGGCCGCCCAGCACCTGCGAAGGCGCAATCATAATGTACAGTGATAAAGCCAGACATTTTGCTGTGCGACTCAGAGTCATTGAAAAAAATTATATCTGCATAGCCCCCTGCTAATTTATTAGTTGCTAAGCAGTAGACCGCTTCGGCCTAGCAACCATCCCAAATCCTTATAGCAACAATCCCAAATCCTTATAGCAACGAACTTGAATCCTTAGCAACAAACCCAAATCCATATAGCAACGATCCTGAATCCTTAGCAACGATCCTGAATCCTTAGCAACGATCTTGAACCCTTAGCAACGATCCTGAATCCTTAGCAACGATCTTGAATCCTTAGCAACGATCTTGAATCCTTAGCAACGATCTTGAATCCTTAGCAACGATCTTGAATCCTTAGCAACAATCCTGAATCCTTGGCAACGATCTTGAACCCTTAGCAACAATCCCAAATGCTTAGCAACTATCCCAAATCCTTAGCAACGATCTCAAATCCCTTAGCAACAATCCCAAATCCTTATAGCAAAGATCTTGAATCCTTATAGCAACGATCCTGAATCCTTAGCAACGATCTTGAATCCTTAGCAACGATCTTGAATCCTTAGCAACGATCTAGAATCCTTAGCAACAAACCCAAATCCATATAGCAACGATCCTGAATCCTTAGCAACGATCCTGAATCCTTAGCAACGATCTTGAATCCTTAGCAACGATCTTGAATCCTTAGCGACGATCTTGAATCCTTAGCAACGATCTAGAATCCTTAGCAACAATCCCAAATCCTTATAGCAACGATCCTGAATCCTTAGCAACGATCCTGAATCCTTAGCAACGATCTTGAATCCTTAGCAACAATCCCAAATCCTTAGCAACGATCTTGAATCCTTAGCAACGATCTTGAATCCTTAGCAACGATCCTGAATCCTTAGCAACAATCCCAAATCCTTATAGCAACGATCCTGAATCCTTAGCAACGATCTTGAATCCTTAGCAACGATCTAGAACCCTTAGCAACAATCCCAAATCCTTATAGCAACGATCCTGAATCCTTAGCAACGATCTTGAACCCTTAGCAACGATCTTGAATCCTTAGCAACGATCTTGAATCCTTAGCAACGATCCTGAATCCTTAGCAACGATCCTGAATCCTTAGCAACGATCTTGAATCCTTAGCAACGATCCTGAATCCTTAGCAACGATCTTGAATCCTTAGCAACGATCTTGAATCCTTAGCAACGATCTTGAATCCTTAGCAACGATCTTGAATCCTTAGCAACGATCTTGAATCCTTAGCAACGATCTTGAATCCTTAGCAACGATCTTAAATCCTTAGCAACGATCTTGAATCCTTAGCAACGATCTTGAATCCTTAGCAACGATCTTGAATCCTTAGCAACGATCCTGAATCCTTAGCAACAATCCCAAATCCTTATAGCAACGATCCTGAATCCTTAGCAACGATCCTGAATCCTTAGCAACGATCTTGAACCCTTAGCAACAATCCCAAATGCTTAGTAAATATCCCAAATCCTTAGCAACGATCTTGAATCCTTAGCAACGATCTAGAATCCTTAGCAACAATCCCAAATCCTTATAGCAACGATCCTGAATCCTTAGCAACGATCTTGAATCCTTAGCAACGATCTTGAATCCTTAGCAACGATCTTGAATCCTTAGCAACGATCCTGAATCCTTAGCAACAATCCCAAATCCTTATAGCAACGATCCTGAATCCTTAGCAACGATCCTGAATCCTTAGCAACGATCTTGAACCCTTAGCAACAATCCCAAATGCTTAGTAAATATCCCAAATCCTTAGCAACGATCTTGAATCCTTAGCAACGATCTTGAATCCTTAGCAACGATCTAGAATCCTTAGCAACAATCCCAAATCCTTATAGCAACGATCTTGAATCCTTATAGCAACGATCCTGAATCCTTAGCAATGATCCTGAATCCTTAGCAACGATCTTGAATCCTTAGCAACGATCCTGAATCCTTAGCAACGGTCCTGAATCCTTAGCAACAATCCCAAATCCTTATAGCAACGATCCTGAATCCTTAGCAACGATCTTGAACCCTTAGCAACGATCTTGAATCCTTAGCAACGATCCTAAATCCTTAGCAACTATCCCAAATGCTTAGCAACGATCCTGAATCCTTAGCAACGATCTTGAATCCTTAGCAACGATCTAGAATCCTTAGCAACAATCCCAAATCCTTATAGCAACGATCTTGAATCCTTATAGCAACGATCCTGAATCCTTAGCAATGATCCTGAATCCTTAGCAACGATCTTGAATCCTTAGCAACGATCCTGAATCCTTAGCAACGGTCCTGAATCCTTAGCAACAATCCCAAATCCTTATAGCAACGATCCTGAATCCTTAGCAACGATCTTGAACCCTTAGCAACGATCTTGAATCCTTAGCAACGATCCTAAATCCTTAGCAACTATCCCAAATGCTTAGCAACGATCCTGAATCCTTAGCAACGATCTTGAATCCTTAGCAACAATCCCAAATCCTTAGCAACGATCTTGAATCCTTAGCAACGATCTTGAATCCTTAGCAACGATCTTGAATCCTTAGCAACGATCTTGAATCCTTAGCAACGATCTTGAATCCTTAGCAACGATCTAGAATCCTTAGCAACAATCCCAAATCCTTATAGCAACGATCCTGAATCCTTAGCAACGATCTTGAATCCTTAGCAACGATCTTGAATCCTTAGCAACGATCTTGAATCCTTAGCAACGATCCTGAATCCTTAGCAACAATCCCAAATCCTTATAGCAACGATCCTGAATCCTTAGCAACGATCCTGAATCCTTAGCAACGATCTTGAACCCTTAGCAACAATCCCAAATGCTTAGCAACTATCCCAAATCCTTAGCAACGATCTCAAATCCCTTAGCAACAATCCCAAATCCTTATAGCAACGATCTTGAATCCTTAGCAACAATCCCAAATCCTTATAGCAACGATCCTGAATCCTTAGCAACGATCCTGAATCCTTAGCAACAATCCCAAATCCTTATAGCAACGATCCTGAATCCTTAGCAACGATCCTGAATCCTTAGCAACAATCCCTAATCCTTAGCAACAATCCCAAATGCTTAGCAACTATCCCAAATGCTTAGCAACTATCCGAAATCCTTCGCAACGATCCCAAATCCTTAGCAACAATCCCTAATCCTTAGCAACAATCCCAAATGCTTAGCAACTATCCCAAATCCTTCGCAACGATCCCAAATCCTTAGCAACAATCCCTAATCCTTAGCAACGATCTTGAACAATTAGTAACGACTCCTGGCCCTTAGCAACCATCTTAAATCTAAAAAAAAACAATCCTGCATCCTTAGAAACAGCCCCACCTCCTCCTTGGCAACGTCCACGTGACCAACGCGCAGCCCGTCGACCTCGCCGGCCCGCTGGGCGAGCAGCTTCCAGGCTGGCTGCAGCCGCTGGCACGCGGGGCACCAGGGGGCCAGGAATTTCACCAGCCAGGTCCGATTCTCGCCCAGCCTCTCCAACCAGTTCGAATCGTTGAGCTCAACAGATTCGCTGGCTTGACAACCGGATAGCAACGTAGCAGCTAGCAGCAGCGCCAGCAAATGTTCAAAATGCATTGGCCCTGGTGCAGAACTGCAACATTGCGGCGAAGATTTTTGGGCTGTATGGAATACAGATTAAAGCACTTTCTCGTTTCTTGCAGATAAATAAAGAATCATATTTTTAATAATTTTATCGCTGCAAAATACGTGAATCTGGCTAAGTGTATTTTCCAGTGCTTTTTAAACAGCAAAATTGGCTTTTAATCAATAAATTTAACTAATAGTGGACGGCACTCAGCGGATGAATAAGAATCGCATACTACGAGTTTGCGAATTAAAGCTACCGTTGGCATTAATACTACTAGGTTAGGCCGCGTATGAGTAGTGTAAGAGACATGCGTTACGGATGAATAAGCAAAGCGAGAACACAAAAATCAGTTTTTGTAAATAAAAAACCAGCTAAAATTATTTTTATCACAGATCGCATCTTGAGTTGGACGGAATTTAAATCTGACGGAAAGTACACTGAAGCAACTGAATGAACGCCAGTTATTGGATGTACATTAAGGACAGAATGTAGATTAGTCATGAATGTACACTGGAAGGAATGTACACTAGTAACTGAATGTACATCTGTGATTTTGAATTAACACCAGAAGAACGTACATCGTTTCCCGAATGTACATTAGCGATGCAGCAATACGTGTACGCAAAATACCGTTGAAAAATAGAAAATCTCTACAAACACAGCTGATCTACAGACGCCAGCGGCTGCAGTGCGATGCGAACATTCGATTAAGCTTTTATATAATGTTTTAGGCATACTTAAACTAAAAAATGCACCGGAAATATCAATTAGACAAACACACTGATACACGCTACTGACATGAAGGAAAAACTAGTAGTATAAAAAGCGAATTCGATGAACTTTAAAAAATCAAAAAATCAAACTAAAGGACCCAATGAGAGGCGGTACAAAAAACACTACAACAAAAAATTGAAAAGAGTTGAGTTTAACAACCTAGAGAAAATTTCAGATGGTTTTTGCATGTCAAACGTCCCTCTCACAACCTTGTCAGATTCTCATCTGGTTGCTAGGGTAAGCAACGAGTTGCTAGGCTTAGTTGCCAGCCGCAGCCAGCTGCAGGCTGCTCTCCAGCTCCTCCAGCCTGAGCCGCAGAGACCTCAGGCTGCTGTGCGAACGCTGGTACTGCATGGCCACCTGCTCAGCCGCCTCGTTGAGCTCCCGCTGCAGCTGCTCCTTGAGATTCGAGTCGGCGCCAGCTGCGGCATCGGCTGAGGACGAAACCGGCTCGCCAGCCGACTGGTTCTTGCGCAGGCCGGTCAGCTGCGTTTGGACTCGCTGGCGCTGGCCATCGCGACGGCCTCCGCGAAGTAGCAGCAGCTGCTGCTGCTGCTCCGACTCGCGATTGTCCGCGCTGCCGACTCTCGCCGCCGAGTCGAAACGGCCGGCTTCGAGGTCGTCTTTGAAGGCGCGCAAAGCGCCGACAACGCGACGCTCGCGATCGATCAGCTCCTCCTGGGAGAGGATCTGGGCGGCGTCGGGGAAGGGAGTTGCGTTGATTCTGTGTGGGAATATCTCGTTTGAGATACGGGAAGAGGAAGATATCCCTTCCTAAGATGCTGAATGGGAAAATATACTTTTCTTTAATGCTACATGGGAAAACATCCCAACCTGAGATGCTGAATGGGAGAATACCCCAACCTATGATGCTGAATGGGAAAATATCCTTTCCTGAGATGCTGAATGGGAAGATATCCCTCCCTGAGATGCTGAATGGGAAGATATCCCTCCCTGAGATGCTGAATGGGAAAATATTCTTTCCTGAGATGCTGAACGGGAAAATATCCCTTCCTGAGATGCTGAATGGGAAAATATCCCTTCCTGAGACGCTGAATGGGAAAATATACTTTCCTGTGATGCTACATGAAAAAATATCCCAACCTGAGATGCTGAACGGAAAGATATCCCTTCATGGGATGCTAAGTGGGACAATATCCCTTCCTGACATGCTGCATAGCAAAATATCCCTACCTGTAATGCTTAATGGTAAAGTATCCATTTCTGCGATGCTAAATACGGGACGGAGAACAAACACACACCAACGGGATACGGCATCAAAAGATGTCCCTACACAGGCAAGGGCAGACACGCACGCAGCAGCCCCAGCGGGAAGGCTCACCTCCTGAGCAGTGGTGAAGAGGATGCTGCCAAACGAGCTGACCTGCAGGCGGGAAGCAAACAAACGGGGGGCCAGTAAGCGAGGACCAAACTCAGCTAGCCGGCAGCCTCATCAACCACCAGAACTCGGCCAGGCTCACCTGCTTCTTCAGCTTCGTCAGCTCCTGACGGCACGCCGACAGCTCGTCGGTGAGCCGCTCGGCCCGTTTCCTCTGCTCCCTGCCGGTTCGCTCGAGCTCGGCCGCCTGCTCAGCGTCTCGCCTGCGCGTGTCCTCCAGCTCCTGCGGGCAGCGGCGGTGGAGATGCGCAATCATTTCTCCCCATTCTCTAATTATCCCAAATGCCCGTGACCGTTACACAACCCACCTGAGCAGTCCTGGCCAGCTGGTCCCTCAGCCTCGCCGCCTGCTGCTCCAAGGCGTGCACGGCCTCCAGCCGGGCCTGCCGTTCCCCGGAGCACTGGTCTCGCAGCCCGGTGACCTCCTTGTAGCTGCGGCTCAGCGCCTGCGCCAGCTCCTGCTTGTCCCGCTGGCACGCGGCCGCCTCGTGGCTCAGCTCCGCCAGCCTGGCCTCGAGCTGCCCGCATCTGGTCAGAAGGGAGGGGGGCGGTTGAGAGCCGGCTTGGCTTTCTCAATGGATTCTCAAGGGGAGACCTCGGATAGATTCTCAAAGAGTTTTGATATAGAATCTCATAGGGAGAATAGAGGTGGACTCTCATGGGGAGAATAGAGTTGGACTCTCATGAGGAGAATAGAGGTGGACTCTCATGGGGAGAATAGAGTTGGACTCTCATGGGGAGAATAGAGATGGACTCTCATGGGGAGAATAGAGTTGGACTCTCATGTGGAGAATAGGGATGGACTCTCATGTGGAGAATAGAGTTGGACTCTCATGGGGAGAATAGAGTTGGACTCTCATGGGGAGAATAGGGATGGACTCTCATGTGGATAATAGAGTTGGACTCTCATGGGGAGAATAGGGATGGACTCTCATGGGGAGAATAGAGATGGACTCTCATGGGGAGAATAGAGATGGACTCTCATGGGGAGAATAGAGTTGGACTCTCATGGGGAGAATAGAGATGGACTCTCATGGGGAGAATAGAGTTGGACTCTCATGTGGAGAATAGAGTTGGACTCTCATGGGGAGAATAGAGTTGGACTCTCATGGGGAGAATAGAGTTGGACTCTCATGGGGAGAATAGGGATGGACTCTCATGTGGAGAATAGAGTTGGACTCTCATGTGGAGAATAGAGATGGACTCTCATGGGGAGAATAGAGATTGACTCTCATAGGGAGAATAGAGTTGGACTCTCATGGGGAAAATAGAGATGGACTCTCATGGGGAGAATAGAGATGGACTCTCATGGGGAGAATAGAGATTGACTCTCATAGGGAGAATAGAGTTGGACTCTCATGGGGAAAATAGAGATGGACTCTCATGGGGAGAATAGAGATGGACTCTCATGGGGAGAATAGAGTTGGACTCTCATAGGGAGAATAGAGATGGACTCTCATAGGGAGAATAGAGTTGGACTCTCATGGGGAGAATAGAGTTGGACTCTCATGGGGAGAATAGGGATGGACTCTCATGTGGAGAATAGAGTTGGACTCTCATGTGGAGAATAGAGATGGACTCTCATGGGGAGAATAGAGATTGACTCTCATAGGGAGAATAGAGTTGGACTCTCATGGGGAAAATAGAGATGGACTCTCATGGGGAGAATAGAGATGGACTCTCATGGGGAGAATAGAGATTGACTCTCATAGGGAGAATAGAGTTGGACTCTCATGGGGAAAATAGAGATGGACTCTCATGGGGAGAATAGAGATGGACTCTCATGGGGAGAATAGAGTTGGACTCTCATAGGGAGAATAGAGATGGACTCTCATAGGGAGAATAGAGTTGGACTCTCATGGGGAGAATAGAGTTGGACTCTCATGGGGAGAATAGGGATGGACTCTCATGTGGAGAATAGAGTTGGACTCTCATGTGGAGAATAGAGATGGACTCTCATGGGGAGAATAGAGATTGACTCTCATAGGGAGAATAGAGTTGGACTCTCATGGGGAAAATAGAGATGGACTCTCATGGGGAGAATAGAGATGGACTCTCATGGGGAGAATAGAGATTGACTCTCATAGGGAGAATAGAGTTGGACTCTCATGGGGAAAATAGAGATGGACTCTCATGGGGAGAATAGAGATGGACTCTCATGGGGAGAATAGAGTTGGACTCTCATAGGGAGAATAGAGTTGGACTCTCATGGGGAGAATAGAGATGGACTCTCATGGGGAGAATAGAGATGGACTCTCATGGGGAGAATAGAGATTGGCTCTCATAGGGAGAATAGAGTTGGACTCTCATGGGGAGAATAGAGTTGGACTCTCATGGGGAGAATAGGGATGGACTCTCATGTGGAGAATAGAGTTGGACTCTCATGTGGAGAATAGAGATGGACTCTCATGGGGAGAATAGAGATTGACTCTCATAGGGAGAATAGAGTTGGACTCTCATGGGGAAAATAGAGATGGACTCTCATGGGGAGAATAGAGATGGACTCTCATGGGGAGAATAGAGATTGACTCTCATAGGGAGAATAGAGTTGGACTCTCATGGGGAAAATAGAGATGGACTCTCATGGGGAGAATAGAGATGGACTCTCATGGGGAGAATAGAGTTGGACTCTCATAGGGAGAATAGAGTTGGACTCTCATGGGGAGAATAGAGTTGGACTCTCATGGGGAGAATAGGGATGGACTCTCATGTGGATAATAGAGTTGGACTCTCATGGGGAGAATAGAGATGGACTCTCATGGGGAAAATAGAGATGGACTCTCATGGGGAGAATAGAGATGGACTCTCATGGGGAGAATAGAGTTGGACTCTCATAGGGAGAATAGAGATGGACTCTCATAGGGAGAATAGAGTTGGACTCTCATGGGGAGAATAGAGTTGGACTCTCATGGGGAGAATAGGGATGGACTCTCATGTGGAGAATAGAGTTGGACTCTCATGTGGAGAATAGAGATGGACTCTCATGGGGAGAATAGAGATTGACTCTCATAGGGAGAATAGAGTTGGACTCTCATGGGGAAAATAGAGATGGACTCTCATGGGGAGAATAGAGATGGACTCTCATGGGGAGAATAGAGATTGACTCTCATAGGGAGAATAGAGTTGGACTCTCATGGGGAAAATAGAGATGGACTCTCATGGGGAGAATAGAGATGGACTCTCATGGGGAGAATAGAGTTGGACTCTCATAGGGAGAATAGAGTTGGACTCTCATGGGGAGAATAGAGATTGACTCTCATAGGGAGAATAGAGTTGGACTCTCATGGGGAAAATAGAGATGGACTCTCATGGGGAGAATAGAGATGGACTCTCATGGGGAGAATAGAGTTGGACTCTCATAGGGAGAATAGAGTTGGACTCTCATGGGGAGAATAGAGTTGGACTCTCATGGGGAGAATAGGGATGGACTCTCATGTGGATAATAGAGTTGGACTCTCATGGGGAGAATAGAGATGGACTCTCATGGGGAGAATAGAGATGGACTCTCATGGGGAGAATAGAGATGGACTCTCATGGGGAGAATAGAGATGGACTCTCATGGGGAGAATAGAGGTGGACTCTCATGGGGAGAATAGAGGTGGACTCTCATGGGGAGAATAGGGATGGACTCTCATGGGGAGAATAGAGGTGGACTCTCATGGGGAGAATAGAGGTGGACTCTCATGGGGAGAATACGCTCGTACAGTCTGAATGTCATGAAAAAATAGACTGACTCCCATTTTTCAACCCTAATCACGTGACCAACGTGGAGCTCCCAACCTGTCAGCCGTGAAGCGCTGCGCCTCGCACTCGCGCCTGCTGTGACTGAGCGCGGCGCTGGCGGCCCGCAGCTCCTCCTGGCGCAGCGACAGCTCGGCGCGGACGCCGTCCAGCTCCGCGGAGCCGCTGGCCAGCAGGCTCGCCAGGCGCGCCTCCTCTTTCTCGGCCTCGGCGCGGGCCCTGGCCAGCTTGCGGCCCGCCTCCTGCAGCTCGGCTTGGCGCTCGGCCAGCTGCGCCTCGGCGCCGGACACCTCCTGCTGGGCGCCAGACAGCCGCGCAGCTGCCTCCTCGGCGGCCAGGCGGTTGGCCCGGATCGACTCCTGAAATTCAAATTTCCCTTCACAGTTGGGGACCATTATCCCGGATATCTCGGACTGCGCAGCCAGGCGGCTCACCTGCAATCGGCGCAGCTCGCAGCTCAGGTCGTCTTTCTCGCGCTGACGCGATCGAAGCTCGCCGCTGAGCGACTCCAGCCGGGACTCGGCCTCGGTCAGGCGGCTTCGGCGGCCGGCGCACTCCTGGCTGGCCTCGCGGGACAGGTCCTGCGGGTCACGGGGTCATTTGAGGTCATGAGGTCAACTGAGGTCAACGGAGTAGGGCTCGCTAAGGGCAAAAGAAAGAATTTTCAGGTTTTGAATCCCACCTGCAGCTGAGCGATCTCCTTCTGCAGCTGGGATTTCTCAGCCCGCAGCCGCTCCAACCCCCGGCTGGCCGCAGCCGCCTCCTGCTCCGCCTTGTCCAGCTTGGCCTGGGCCGCCGCCAGCGAGTCCTCCTGCTCAGCTAGCTGGCGCCGCAGCTGCTGGCTGCGCTGCTCGCACTGGTCCCGCGCCTCGGCTAGGCTGTCCCGCTCGCGCTTCAGGCCTTTCAAGGAGTTTGAATTTGTTTTTCAGTCAGTCAGTCAGTCAGTCAGTCAGTCAGGTCAGTCAGTCAGTCAGTCAGTCAGTCAGTCAGTCAGTCAGTCAGTCAGTCAGTCAGTCAGTCAGTCAGTCAGTCAGTCAGTCATGACTCACCAGTCACCAGAGACTCCAGGTTCCGCTTGTCGCTCATCAGCAGCTCCAGCGACTCGCCCTCCCGCCCGACAGCTTCCCGCAGCCTGTCGAGCTCCGCCAGCTGACGCTGACGAGCGGCTTCGGCCTCTTTGAGATCGCGGCGAGCTTCGGCCAAAGCGCCGGTCAGGCTGGCCAGAGTGGCGGACTTCTCCGAGCACTCGGTGTTGAGCTGGGCAAGCTGCGCCTGCTGAGACTCGGTGAGGTCCAGCATGCGGCTCAGCTCCTGCTTCTGCTTGGCGCACTGGCTGGTCACCGACTGCAGCGCCTGGAGAGGCGGATCAGGGGGTTCAGTGGCTTCGGATTCATTTAGGGTGCACCCGGTTGCCAAGGCAACTGTGAATAAGCCGCTTCTCGTGGCATATAAATAAAAGGCCATAAGAAAAATAATAAATGAAGATCGCAGACGCGGAATAAAAACAAAAAATGAAATGAAATGAAACAAATGAAAACGCTAGGCAAGGACTGAATTGCTTTTGCGGTGCAAAAACCGAAGAGTCAGAAAGTAAGGTAGAAACGGAACCATATCTAATGCAGTTTGCGCTAAAGCTTTGCTCTTAAAATAACAAATAGATAAATAATAGAGAAGGAGACTAGCTACTAAGAGTAGTAGAGATTATAAAATCTTATTTACAACAGATAAGCAGCTTACAGTCGCTGATTCACAGCAGGCAGAACTGTTAGTGTCCTATAAAGGGTTTACAGCTAATTTTTTAAAGATTCATTTAAACTAGAAATCATTTTAGTCCTCTTAGCGGCATCACAACTGTCTGAGATGAGGATCATCAAGGGTCGTAACTTAGCAACAACCTGAGGATCTGGGAGGCTGGCGGCTTAGCAACCTGAGGATATGGGAGGCTGGCGGCCTAGCAACCTGAGGATCTGGGAGGCTGGCGGCTTAGCAACCTGAGGATATGGGAGGCTGGCGGCCTAGCAACCTGAGGATCTGGGAGGCTGGCGGCCTAGCAAACTGAGGATCTGGGAGGCTGGCGGCCTAGCAAACTGAGGATCTGGGAGGCTGGCTGCCTAGCAACCTGAGGACCTGGGAGGCTGGCGGCCTAGCAACCTGAGGATCGGGGAGGCTGGCTGCCTAGCAACCTGAGGACCTGGGAGGCTGGCGGCCTAGCAACCTGAGGATCGGGGAGGCTGACGGCCTAGCAACCTGAGGATCTGGAAGGCTGGCGGCCCTTCAACAAGCTGAGGATCTGGGAGGCTGACCGCTTAGCAACCTGAGGATCTGGGAGTTTGGCGTCCTAGCAACAACCCGAGGATCTGGGAGGCTGGCGGCCCTTCAACAAGCTGAGGATCTGGGAGGCTGACCGCTTAGCAACCTGAGGATCTGGGAGGCTGGCGTCCTAGCAACAACCCGAGGATCTGGGAGGCTGGCGGCCGTTCAACAAGCTGAGGATCTAGGAGGCTGACCGCTTAGCAACCTGAGGATCTGGGAGGCTGGCGTCCTAGCAACAACCCGAGGATCTGGGAGGCTGGCGTCCTAGCAACAACCCGAGGATCTGGGAGGCTGACGGCTTAGCAACCCGAGGATCTGGGAGGGCGGCAGCCAAATAACAAAAAAGCGCGAACCTCCTTGTCCTTCTCCAGCTGGGACCTGGCCGCGTCTCGCCTCTCCTCCTCTGCCTTCGCCGCCCTCGCCGCCTGCGCCGTCTCCTCGCGCAGTCCGGCCAGCCGGGTCGTCTGGTCCCGAGTTCGAGTCTCCAGTTCGGCCAGGTCGCGAGCCGCTCTGGCAGCCTCGCCGTCGAGCTGTTCGCGACGCAGCTGGGAGTCGCGGGTCGCCTGGCGGAGCTGCTCGCGCTGCTGGCCGGTCTGCTGCTCCAGCTGGGCGAGCTCCTTGCGCTTGGCCTCCAGCTGGCGGTGATCGAGGCGTAGTGATCCCAGTGTCGTTATCCCATTCAGTGATCCCAGTGTCGTTCTTCCATTCAGTGATCCCAGTGTCGTTATCCCATTCAGTGATCCCAGTGTCGTTATCCCATTCAGTGATCCCAGTGTCGTTCTTCCATTCAGTGATCCCAGTGTCGTTATCCCATTCAGTGATCCCAGTGTCATTATCCCAATCAGTGATCCCAGTGTCGTTATCCCATTCAGTGATCCCAGTGTCGTTATCCCAATCAGTGATCCCAGTGTCGTTATCCCATTCAGTGATCCCAGTGTCGTTATCACTCGCTACCATAAGTTATCCTTAATAAATAAACCTTGTCTCACCTTGGCGTTAATTGACGCCATCTCGTCGCGTTTGACCTTCAATTGTCCGCTAGCTTCGTCCAAACGAGAGAGCAGCCGCTGATCGTCGTAGGAGTTGCTCGCTAAGTGGCGCTGCAGCTCCTGGTAGCTGCTCGGGTGGAATTGAGTGCGACTAATGAGCTAGTGCGATTCTCTAAGGGCTTAGAGAGAATCCGATGATTCTCTGGGGGCTAGTGGTGATTCTTGAGGGATTAGTGATGATTCTGATTGGGGTAAGTGGTGATTCTCTGGAGGTAAGTGGTGATTCTCTGGGGGTTAGTGGTAATTTTCTGGGAGTTAGAGGTGATTCTCTAGGGGTTAGTGGCGATTCTCTGGGGGTAAGTGGCGATTCTCTGGGGGCTAATGATGATTCTGTGAGGGGCTAGTGATGATTCTTCGAGGAGTTAGTGGTGATTCTCTGATGTGTCAGTGATGATTGTGTGAGGGGTTAGTGATGATTCTCAGGGGTCAGGGGTTTTTCAGAAATGATTCTCTATGACTTGGGATTATAGTCACAAGTAATTCAGATTGAAATTGTCAAGAAAGCAAGTTTTAACACTCCAATTATCTTAAGGCCGTACCGACGCTCTGACAGCTATCAATCATCAAGCACTCACGCAGCCTCCGCCTGCTGTATGCGCCTCTCGGCCTCCTGAAACTGCTCGTCCTTAGCTTTGAGCAGAGTCTCCGCATCGGCGAGTGTCTGCTCCAAGGCGACTCTGTCAGCCTCTAGCTCCATGGTGGCTCGCCGAGTAGCTTGCAGGTCCTCGCTGGCTCTGGCCATCTCCTTGGCTGATGCCGCCGAGCGCTTGCTCAACTCTTCGCATTCGCTTAGCAACCGGGCGTACTCGGCCGAGGCCCGCTCGGACTTGGCCACCGCCTCGGCCGCGAATCGTTTCACAGTGTCCAGATCGACACGCGCCTCGCTCAGCTGCTTCTCGCAGGCGGCCAGCTCGCCTTGGCGCTTCGTCAGGCTGGCGTCCAGGCAGCGCAGCTCGGCGCTGATGCTCGCCGCCCGTTCGTCGTCCAAGCGTTGGGCCTCCTCGCGAGACTGCAGCTCGCTGCGGATGGGGAAAGGGAGGGGGAGTAGATAGGGAGTCGCCATAAAATCGCCTTTAAAATCGCCCCTAAACTGCTTTAAGAATCGCTCATAAACTGCTTTAAGAATCGCCCCTAAACTGCTTTAAGAATCGCCCTAAACTGCTTTAAGAATCGCCCTAACCTGCTTTAAGAATCGCCCCTAAGCCACTTCGAGAATCGCCCCTAAGCCACTGCGAGAATCGCCCCTAAGCCACTGCGAGAATCGCCCCTAAGCCACTTCGAGAATCGCCCCTAAGCCACTTCGAGAATCGCCCCTAAGCCACTTCGAGAATCGCCCCTAAGCCACTTCGAGAATCGCCCCTAAACCACCTTAAGAATCGCCCAGCCCTAAACCGCCTTGATAATCGCCCCTAAACCGCCTTAAGAATCGCCCCTAAACCGCCTTGAGAATCGCCTCAAAATCGCATTTAGAACCGCGCCTAAACTGCTTTAAGAATCGCCCTAAACTGCTTTAAGAATCGCCCTAAACTGCTTTAAGAATCGCCCCTAAGCCACTTCGAAAGTCTCCCCCAAACCGCCTTAAGAATCGCCCCTAAACCGCCTTGAGAATCGCCCCTAAACCGCCTTGAGAATCGCCCCTAAACCGCTTTAAGAATCGCCCCTAAACCACCTTGAGAATCGCCCCTAAACCGCCTTAAGAATCGCCCCTAAACCACCTTGAGAATCGCCCCAAAACCACCTTTAGAACCGCGCCTAAACTGCTTTAAGAATCGCCCCAAAACTGGCTCACCGCTGAGCGGCAAAAGCCGACAGCCTCGCCTCGGCCTGCGCCAGCTGCTCGTTAGCTGCGTCTCTCTGCCGCTCGGCCGCCGCCGTCTCCGCCCGCAGCTCTTCCAACGCGCGCCGGCGCAGCTCCAACTCGTCCCGGCAGTCCTGCAGGCGAGCCCGCTTGTCCCTGGCCGCCTCGTCAAGTCGCTGCAGCTCCGCCTTGGCCTCGGCGTTGTCAACGCGTCGACGTTCGCGCAGGCGACGACGCAGATTGGCGACGCGGTCCTGCAGACTGTGCAGGTAGTCCTCCAGATCGTGGTGCTCCGGCACGTTGCAGAACAGGCCTTGCTGTTGCTGTTGTTGCAGACTCTGCGCAGAAGCAGACATCATGGGGTCCATGCCGAATGCCGGGTTGCTGACGCTCGGCTAGATCAGGCGGATTAGCATGGCACTCGAATGCTTAAGCCGTTCGAAAATCTCAGCTATGTCTCTCTCTCTCAGACCCTCCCTCCGTGTCTCTGCTTTTTACATAGAGAATTTCTTAGCTCGCAATTTGTATTTCAGTCTTCCATTCAGTAGCCACGGCTACTTAACCTCAGTGTGCAGGCTTCCACCAGACCCACACACAGAGAGCGGCAAAGAGCCCTGGCGTGCAATTTTGTGAAAGCTCTCTCTATCCTAACCCAGCTATTGTTCTTCAGCTGGAGGAGGCAGAGAAATTAAATCTACACAGGGCGGGCAAAAATAACTAGCTAAAATAAATTGAACTTGCTGGACAGAACTATTTGTTTACTGTAGGCGCTACTCGTTTAGATAAATAAATTTATCTAAAGATCTAAAGATCTAAATAATTTTTTGAAAGATTCTTTATCAAGTGATTTTTAAGGCGATTCTTAAGCAATGGGATTTTAGATAGATTCTGGAGCAAGAGGATTTTAGGGTGATTCCTTATCAATGGGATTTTAGGGCTATTCTTCATCAATAGGATATTAGGGCGATTCTTCCTACATGGGATTTTCAGGGCGATTATTTATCAATAGGATTTTTAGGGCGATTCTTCATCAAAGGGATTTTAAGGCCGATTCTTCATCAAGGAGATTTTAAGGCCGATTCTTCATCAAGGAGATTTTAAGGCCGATTCTTCATCAAGGAGATTTTAAGGCCGATTCTTCATCAAAGGGATTTTAAGGCCGATTCTTCATCAAGGAGATTTTAAGGCCGATTCTTCATCAAGGAGATTTTAAGGCCGATTCTTCATCAAAGGGATTTTAAGGCCGATTCTTCATCAAAGGGATTTTAAGGCCGATTCTTCATCAAAGGGATTTTAAGGCCGATTCTTCATCAAAGGGATTTTAAGGCCGATTCTTCATCAAGGAGATTTTAAGGCCGATTCTTCATCAAGGAGATTTTAAGGCCGATTCTTCATCAAAGGGATTTTAAGGCCGATTCTTCATCAAGGAGATTTTAAGGCCGATTCTTCATCAAGGAGATTTTAAGGCCGATTCTTCATCAAGGAGATTTTAAGGCCGATTCTTCATCAAAGGGATTTTAAGGCCGATTCTTCATCAAGGAGATTTTAAGGCCGATTCTTCATCAAGGAGATTTTAAGGCCGATTCTTCATCAAAGGGATTTTAAGGCCGATTCTTCATCAAAGGGATTTTAAGGCCGATTCTTCATCAAAGGGATTTTAAGGCCGATTCTTCATCAAAGGGATTTTAAGGCCGATTCTTCATCAAGGAGATTTTAAGGCCGATTCTTCATCAAGGAGATTTTAAGGCCGATTCTTCATCAAAGGGATTTTAAGGCCGATTCTTCATCAAAGGGATTTTAAGGCCGATTCTTCATCAAAGGGATTTTAAGGCCGATTCTTCATCAAAGGGATTTTAAGGCCGATTCTTCATCAAAGGGATTTTAAGGCCGATTCTTCATCAAGGAGATTTTAAAGGTGATTCTTCATCAACGGGATTTTAGAGCGATTCTTCATCAATTGGACTTAATTGGCATTTTTTTAAGGGTGATTCTTAATCAATGAGATTTTTATGGACATCTTTTAGCAAGGAGATTTTTAGATTGATATTCAGGAAGGCTATGTTTGGGATAATACTTTAGCAAGGAGACTTCTAGAGCACCTATTTAGCAGGGGATCTTTAGGGTTATACTCACAAAAAGAGATTCTAAGGGACCTCACAGAAGCCAATTGAACAAACAAATGTCACTAGAGAGAAAAAACTCACGTGCAAGTCAGCCGCAGCCCCGGCCAAGTTGAGATTGGGCACACTCCAGCGATGCTTGGGCGACAGCATGGGATGCTGCTGCTGCTGCTGCTGCTGGAGCTGCTGCGGATCCAACAGGTGGGTATAGGGCGCCGTGGCCCTGGCAAAGTTGTGCCGCAGGGCGAACACGTCACGCTGAACCTGGGCGAAGTCCGGCACCGACTGGGCCGAGTCTGTGGAGCCGCGCACGCCGACCAGCCGGTCTAGAAGGTCGTTCAGCCGGATGATCTCGGCGCGCTGGGCGTCCAGCACGCGGTGCAGCTCGACCGCCTCCGACTGGGCAGCCTGGGTGGCCGGCTGAGCCGCCGGGGCGGCCTCGCGATCGCGAAGCTTCTCGGTGAGATCGTCGATGGTCTCTTGGGCGCGCTTCAACTCGAACAGGGTGGACATCATCTCCTTCTCCCAGGCGCTGCGGTCCTGCTCGCGTGCGCGCTCCAGCTCGTTGCGCTGCGCCTGCGGCCGGCGCGGAATGGCGGAGGTTGGCGCTAACTTGGTCGCTAGTTTTATTCGCTAATTTGATCGCTAACTTAGTCGCTAGTTTTGTTCGCTAATTAAGTCGCTAAGTTAGTAGACAGTTTTTTCGCTAATTTGGTCGCTAGTTTTGTTCGCTAATTGGATCGCTAGTTTTGTTCGCTAATTGGATCGCTAGTTTTGTTCGCTAATTTGATCGCTGATTTAGTCGCTAGTTTTGTTTGCTAATTGGATCGCTAATTTGGTCGCTAGTTTTTTTTCGCTAATTTAGTCGCTAGTTTTGTTCGCTAATTTGGTCGCTAGTTTTTTCCGCTAATTTAGTCGCTAGTTGTTCGCTAATTAAGTCGCTAATTTGGTAGACAGTTTTGTTCGCTAATTGGATCGCTAATTTGGTCGCTAGTTTTGTTCGCTAATTTGATCGCTGATTTAGCCGCTACTATTGTTCGCTAATTTGGTCGCTAGTCTGTCCTAATTTTGTCGCTGGTTTTGGTTATTAATTTGGTCGTTTGTTTTGTTTACTAATTTATTGACTAGTATTGTGTACAAACTTTGTCGTTAGTTTTGTTCGCTAATGTGTTTCCTAGTTAATCTGTCTAGCACATATTCTGCCATTGCTAACCTCCTGCGCTACAGAGCAGCATCAGAAGACTCACCTGCATATCCCTGCGCCTCAGGTCGGCCTCCAGCTGCTGAATTCTGGCCTTGGCCGCCTCCAACCGCCTGGAATGCCTCAAATCGTCACTTAACGATTTTTTTAACGACGTCAGCTGGCGATTGATGCCGTCGAAGACGCCCTCCTCGCCGCTGGACATCGGCTCGTACAGGCTGCGCTGGGGCGGGCGAGGCTGCCTCAGCTGCTGCTGCTGCTGCTGTGACAGCCTGGCAGATCTGGCCGAAGGTCCCGCCGGTGGCAGACTTGTCGGCCGTCGCGGCTGCGCTGATGCAGCAGACGCTGTCCGTCTGCGCTGCCTGTCGTCAGGCTCGACAGCCTCAGCTTCGCTGTCGTCGTCCGAGCTCCACGGATTCACCGGCCGAGTCTGGGCGATAATCGACACGCGCGGCGCCTGCGGCTGAAGCGGCGGTTTCCGACGCCCGCCGGTGGCCGCTACGCCGACATCGCGCTGGCGACTGCGCCGTCCAGCATCCTCAGCAGCTTCATCAGCAGCAGCAGCGGCGGCGGTGGCTGCAGCAGCTTCATCAGATTCGCCGTCGTCAAAGTCGTCAACGTACTGAGCATCGGCGAACTCAGCTTCGTCCCGACCTTCGTCCGCTTCGTCACGACGCGTTGACATTTCGTTCAAGCGCCGGCTAAGCAGCTCGGCCTCGGTGGGCAGGCGGATGCGGCCCGGAGACTGGCGGCTGTTTGACGCTTTGCCGAGGGCGAGAAGCCGCTGACGGCTTGCCTGGGTTTTGGAGTTGGAGAAGCCTAGAAGATTGGCAGGCGCTAAATGGGATTTGGAGTGGGGCAGCGCGGAGAAGGGGATAACTGGGAAAATTCCCACCACAGGCAGCTTCGCCTACTTATATATAAAAACAGTTTTCTCACGGGGCGAACGATTGGATGAGTGATTGAGGATTTGGGAATAGTAAAAAAATACTGCTCCCCAGAATTCTTCCCCGCACAACACTTGAGTTGGGATGGAGAATGAGGCTTCCTGGTTCCTGTTTCCTATAAAAGAAGTCTCATTGCAGCTTTCATTGTTGCACTAAGAGTTTTGCTTATTAAATAGCTTGGAACTTATGAACGCTCTCGGCTGCACCTCTCGCTTCATTTCTTAATTGAAAGTGAATAGGCTAATTCTTGGGTCTTCTTTTTTCATTTGAGCTGCTTCTTGAGAGGTGCGTGCGCACCACAGAATGGCTCCGGCATCAGGAATCTGACCAGTCTGCCTCTAAACGACACGTTAGGAGAATTTCAACCCCTCTAAAAGACACGATAGGAGAATTTCTACCCCTCTAAAAGACACGTTAGGAGAATTTCTATCCCTATAAACGACACAATAGGAGAATTTCTACCCCTCTAAAAGACACGTTAGGAGAATTTCAACCCCTCTAAACGACACGATAGGAGAATTTCAACCCCTCTAAAAGACACGATAGGAGAATTTCTATCCCTATAAACGACACAATAGGAGAATTTCTACCCCTCTAAAAGACACGTTAGGAGAATTTCTACCCCTCTAAACGACACGATAGAAGAATTTCTACCCCTCTAAAAGACACGATAGGAGAATTTCTATCCCTATAAACGACACAATAGGAAAATTTCTATCCCTCTATAAGACACGATAGGAGAACTTCTACCCCTCAAAACGACACGATAGGAGAATTTCTACCCCTCTAAACTACGCGATAGGAGAATTTCTACCCCTCTAAACTACGCGATAGGAGAATTTCTACCCCTCTAAATGACACTATAGGAGAATTTCTACCCCTCTAAATGACACTATAGGAGAATTTCTACCCCTCTAAACGACACTATAGGAGAATTTCTACCCCTCTACATGACACGAAAGGAGAATTACTACCCCTCTAAACGACACTATAGGAGAATTTCTACCCCTCTAAATGACACGAAAGGAGAATTACTACCCCTCTAAACGACACGCAGAAAAAGGCATATAAAAATTCCACTCACAGTGGGAAGCGCCCGAGACCTTCTAACTGGGGAATCCTCCGGCGATAGCTTCCTACTCAGAGAACTGCCACTCTGAGTATCGTCGCGATAATAGTCGGCACCTTCGTGTTCGAACTCGACGGCAGCTCGATTCGGCGACCTCACAGCAGCGGGATCGCTAACCTTACCGAGAACAGAAAGGGACAAAAAAACTTGTGTGTTTTTTTGTTCAAAGAGTCAAAACGATGCTTGAACAAACGAACTGAGCTGTAAAATGGAATAGCGGCTGGTTTTCAATAGCCTCGGAGCTGAGAGAGAGAGAGACAGAAAGAATTCCGCAGGGGTACGGAATGAAGAGGCGCCTCAGCTAGGCACTGCATCTCTGTGATTCTTGCTGGCTGCTGCGCTCATTCTTGGCCTGTGCTGGAGGGCCTCTCTACAAGCACAAGCAGCACGCATAGAGACAGAGGGACAGAGGGCAACCAGCTGTCACACAGACCCCCCACCCCCCAAAACCTCTCTGCAAGGGCTGAAAGACGCAGCCCAGATTTTACAGAGAGGTCGCTCAGAAGACGCACACCTGCTGGCCCCAGCTGGCGGCACAGAAACACAGGAGAAAGAAACAGAGAAATACAAAGCAAAGAAACAGGAGAAACAGGGCGAGTTCAATCTGCAATTGCGCTTATGTTGATTATGCTGAGCAATACATTGAATGTAGTGCAAGTCGGCACTTGCAATTATGCTTACAGGGAAAACAGGGAAAAAACAAACAGTCCGAAATCTGAAAGCCTAATTATTGCATTGCTGAATACACTTCAAGCTGCACTGGCAGACTAATTGGCAAACTGGCTGCATTCCTGTAGCTGCCTAACCCTCCTCTACCTCAACCCCGCCCCCTCTTCTTTACTTCAAGAATAATTGTAGCCCAGTGCAGCTCAGATTGTTGGCCGGCTTGGCCGCTGAAATCTGACAGAAAACTTGCGAAAGATGACGCGCGGAGAACAACAATGAGTTTTTAAGCATTCCGTATGCGAGCGCTTTGCTAATTCTGAGTAGTTGAAAATACTGATTAATGCATTGCTCTCGTTATCTACTCGGAACCCACGGAACTCCGCCTCAGTTCATTAGAGGCTTAGTTAGCATTTCAAACTGTCTCTCGTAGTTCTTTATGATCCTGGTCAGCCTGTCTGGCAAACAGTGTCTGTTGGCCAGTCTGCCGTCTATCTGTCAGTTTCTGTCTGTCTGTCCGTATGTCTGTCTGTCTGCCTGCCTGTCTGTCTATCTGTCTGTCCGTCTGTCTGTCTGTCTGTCTGTCCGTCTGTCTGTCTGTCTGTCTGTCTGTCTGTCTGTCTGTCCTGTCTGTCTGTCTGTCTGTCTGTCTGTCTGTCTGTCTGCCTGCCTGTCTGCCTGTCTGTCTGTCTGTCTGTCTGTCTGTCTGCCTGTCTGTCTATCTGTCCTGTCTGTCTGCCTGTCTGTCTGTCTGTCTGTCTGCCTGTCCGTCTGTCTGCCTGCCTGTCTGTCTGTCTGTCTGCCTGTCTGTATGTCTGTCTGTCTGTCTGTCTGCCTGCCTGCCTGTCTGTCTGTCTGTCTGTCATCCCCAGCACCAACCAGATTGAGCAGCGAATCGCCCTGTCCAGAGTCGTCCGGCCCCTCGTCGTCGTCAGACTCCGGCTCCGTCTGGCGCTGTCGCTGATGCTGCTGTCGCCGTGGCCGCTGCCGACTGTCGCTCTCGTAGACGTCGAAGCCAACAGTCGCGCTGCGAGGCTGCAAGCTGAGAGCCGCCGTGGGCGCCGAGGAGGAGGGCAGATCGGGCAGCAGGTCGGCGTCCTCTGACTCGGCCAGGAGTCTCTGAAATCCAGCAAATTTCCGTGCCAGCAACGGACTGAAGCAGGAGAACAGATGAGGTTAGACGGACTCACCCCGGCGGTTAGCGGCGTCACGGGCGTCACTGGCGTGCTGGCGGCGGTCCGCGAAGCGCTCAGTCGCACGGCGCGGCTCAAACGGTTCAAGGCCTGGCCCAAAATGTCGGCGCCGAAATCAGCCTGCGGCGAGTTGGGAGGAAGGGGGAGGCAGGGTCTTGTTCAGGTGCCCGCGCAATATATTTAATCAATGCAGCGAAAATTTTCATGCATGATAATTAACTAATTAGCATATTAAGTGCATTGAACAATATGCATGCCTTTAAAAAATTATAGAGCAAAGAACTTGTTGCTCTCAGTTTTACAGCAAAAGCTGGCCAATAAAGGGTGACGGATAAAACTTATAGAGCCAAAGGCTAGATTAGATCAGATCTGAAATAAGATTTTATAAGAGTTATGATGAGACTAGATAAGATCTATGATTAGCCTAGATAAGATCTATGATTAGACTGGATAATATCAACGATGAGATTAGATAAGATCTACGACGAGATTAGATTAGATCTATGATGAGACTAGATTAGATCTGCGATGAGACTCGATAAGATCTACGATGATACTAGATAAGATCAACAATGAGACTAGATTAGATCTACGATGAGACTAGATAAGATCAACAATGAGACTAGATTAGATCTACGATGAGACTAGATAAGATCAACAATGAGACTAGATTAGATCTACGATGAGACTAGATAAGATCAACAATGAGACTAGATTAGATCTACGATGAGACTAGATAAGATCAACAATGAGACTAGATTACATCTATGATGAGACTAGATTAAATCTACGATGAGACTAGATTAGATCTACGATGAGATCTACTAGATAAGATCTACGATGAGACTAGATTAGATCTATGATGAGACTAGATTAAATCTATGATGAGACTAGATTAAATCTATGATGAGACTAGATTAGATCTACGATGAGATCTACTAGATAAGATCTACGATGAGACTAGATTAGATCTATGATGAGACTAGATTAAATCTATGATGAGACTAGATTAGATCTACGATGAGATCTACTAGATAAGATCTACAATGAGACTAGATTAGATCTATGATGAGACTAGATTGGATCTACGATGAGACTAGATTGCATCTAAGACGAGATTAGATAAGATCTTTGATGAGATAAGATAAGAGCCACAATAAGATGATATACGATCTGCAATAAGGCATGCCGACTTACTCCAGCATCCACATCAGCAGCCTCATCGCCTTCAGAGCCCGGCGCATCGTCAGCGCGATCGGCTTGTCCGCCGCCAGACGCAGCCAGCCAGTCCCGCAGTCGCCTGTCAATCTCGGCCACGGCGGCGGCAGTCGCAGCGGCAGCGGCGTCGGCAGCGACAGAAGCGTCATCTGAACGCTGAAGCGGCGCCGGAATCGACAAGGCTTTCTTCGCCTTCTCCTCTTCCAGCTGAGCCGCCCGCTGCTCGGCTGCGGCCCGAGCGGCCGACTCGTCAGCCAGAGCTCGGCGAAGACTGGCGCACTCAGTCTGGCGCTGTTCGAGTTGCCTGTTGCCGAGATGGGGTGGGCGATTGTGGTGAAGCCTGGCCGCAGAAGCTATCTTGGTAACTGTCAGTGTGTCTGTTTGCCTGTCACTGTTTGCCTGTCAGTGTGTCTGCCTGTCAGTAGGTCTGTTTGCCTGTCAGTAGGGTCTGTTTGCCTGTCAGTAGGTCTGTTTGCCTGTCAGTGTGTCTGTTTGCCTGTCATTAGGTCTGTTTGCCTGTCAGTAGGGTCTGTTTGCCTGTCAGTGTGTCTGTTTGCCTGTCATTAGGTCTGTTTGCCTGTCAGTAGGGTCTGTTTGCCTGTCAGTAGGTCTGTTTGCCTGTCAGTAGCTCTGGTTGCCTGTCATTAGGTCTGTTTGCCTGTTAGTAGGTCTGTTTCCCTGTCAGTGTGTCTGTTTGCCCGTCAGTGTGTCTGTTTGCCTGTCAGTTGGTCTGTTTGCCTGTCAGTGTGTCTGTTTGCCTGTCAGTGAGTCTGTTTCCCTGTCAGTGTGTCTGTTTTCCTGTCAATGTGTCTGTTTTCCTGTCAATGTGTCTGTTTGCCTGTCAGCGTGTCTGTTTGCCTCTCAGTGAGCTTCTTACGGGCAATCAGTAAACATTACAATTGCAATCATCTTCACCAACAACAATGCTGGCAAATAGATTATTACTTTTATCGTATTTATAAGCATCATTTTGCCCGTGTATTATGCATCGCGTTATTTTCCTGTCAACTTTTCGATAGTTCTGGCCTGTGGGTCTTTTAATTTCCCTTTAATTCTGCCAGTCTGCCCTTACTATTCTGCGCTAGTCCACCTAGAGTCTCTTATGACCACTAAGTATGTTTAATCTGCATTGAAGTCTATTTTTATCGGTCTTTGTGCGTGTCTTTATCCATCTGTCCCTGTTAGCCTTGCCTGCCGAGCTGGCGAATCTCCGTGCCGGTGAGGGCCAGCCGCTTGTCCTCGGCCGACTGCGCCCGCTCCCGCGCCAGCTCCTCGCCTAGGTGGCGGCAGCGCCGCTCCGAGGCGTCCAGCTGAGTGCGCAGCCGACGCCGCTCGGTGGCCTCCTCCGACTCGGCCTGACGGGCCGCTCGCAGTCGAGCTTCAGCGGCGGCGGCGTCCTCGCGAAGCACCTTCAGCGTGGCGTCGGCTCTGTCAAGCTGATCGCGCCGCTGAGCCAGCCGACGATCCAGGGCCGCCAGGACCCGCTGCCGATAGTCTAGGAGCTGCGGCGACGCGGCCAAAGGACTGCGCGCCGGCTGACGAATGTCCTCGCCGAATCCAATCGGCGTTGATAGCTCGTGCTGGCTGGCGGCCAGGCGGGGCGGGCTGAAGTGCACGGAGGCAGCGGTGGCGGCCGCAGCGGCGGCAGCGATGAAGCGCGCCTTGCCAACGTAGGGACTCTCGCCGGTGCCGCCGGCTGCGTCGTCCTGACGGATTTTGCAGCGATAATACGCGTATTTATGTCTTTTCGCTAAAAGTTACTTTTTAGCGTTAATTTACCGTTACTTTTACTGGTAAAGTAGCGTTAAAAAACTGCGTACCGTTATTATTGTTACCTAGGTTGCGCTACAATGTATTGATCAAGTTAGATTTACTCAAGTATGAAAAGTAGCGTTAAAATTTTAGCAAATCGCCAAAATTATACAAGTAACGTTAAAGTAGCGTTAAAAGCACAAAATTTGTTGCAGCAGCTTAATGCCTTGCTGATGCCTTGCCTTGCTAATGCTTAAAGTAACGATATTACTACTAGCGTTAAATTAGCGTAAATGCAGTTTAATAAAGTAGCGACATTACTGCTAGCATTAAATTAGCGTAAGTGCTACTAAATAAAGTAGCGACATTACTGCTAGCATTAAATTAGCGTAAGTGCCACTAAATAAAGTAGCGACATTACTGCTAGCATTAAATTAGCGTAAGTGCCACTAAATAAAGTAGCGACATTACTGCTAGCATTAAATTAGCGTAAGTGCCACTAAATAAAGTAGCGATATTACTGCTAGCATTAAATTAGCGTAAGTGCCACTAAATAAAGTAGCGACATTACTGCTAGCGTTAAATTAGCGTAAGTGCCACTAAATTAAGTAGCGACATTACTGCTAGCATTAAATTAGCGTAAGTGCCGCTAAATAAAGTAGCGACATTACTGCTAGCGTTGAATTAGCAAGTGCTGTTAAATCAATTAACGATATCACTACTATGGTTAAATTAGCGCAACTACAGTTAACTAAAGTAACGTTACACTGCTTCGGTATGGCCAGATCAGTATTATTAGCGTTTTGCCTTCTTCAACCAATAGCCAAGCAACTCACGGAATCAATCGGGGAGCCCGGCGGCTTGCCCAGTGCGTCGAACTTCTCGTCCATCTTGTAGAAGACCAGCTCCTGCTCCAGTTCGTAGTGCTTCCTGGCCGCTTTGGCCAGGTCTTCCGTCTTTTTTTGCAGCTGGAGAGGCGGAAAAAATTAAAATATTTGACACGATTATAACAAATTATGGTTTGATCAAAAGGCACTATAAATACGCAAAATCAAGTGTCAGGTTTCTGTTCCATCTTCATGAATGGCCCAAATAAAACAAGGCAAAGCGCTGATTGAGCTTCGGATTTGGAAAATATTAAATATAGAAAAAAAGAAATTTTTAATTAAAAAAATTAATTAACATAAAAATAAAACATTCCAAAGCCAAGAGCAACGCAGAGCTCGTCTTTTAGGCGCTAAATTCATTAGTAATCGCAATCGCTTTTCATCATAGCTTATTAATTCTCTGATCTGCAGTTGGTCCTGCAGCTGAGGGAGTCACTGGGTGCTGCAGTTGGTCCTGCAGCTGGGGGAGTCACTGGGTGCTGCAGTTGGTCCTGCAGCTGGGGGAGTCACTGGGTGCTGCAGTTGGTCCTGCAGCTGGGGGAGTCACTGGGTGCTGCAGTTGGTCCTGCAGCTGGGGGAGTCACTGGGTGCTGCAGTTGGTCCTGCAGCTGCGGGAGTCACTGGGTGCTGCAGTTGGTCCTGCAGCTGGGGGAGTCACTGGGTGCTGCAGTTGGTCCTGCAGCTGGGGGAGTCACTGGGTGCTGCAGTTGGTCCTGCAGCTGGGGGAGTCACTGGGTGCTGCAGTTGGTCCTGCAGCTGGGGGAGTCACTGGGTGCTGCAGTTGGTCCTGCAGCTGCGGGAGCCGCTGGGTGCTGCAGTTGGTCCCGCAGCTGGGGGAGTCACTGGGTGCTGCAGTTGGTCCTGCAGCTGCGGGAGTCACTGGGTGCTGCAGTTGGTCCTGCAGCTGGGGGAGTCACTGGGTGCTGCAGTTGGTCCTGCAGCTGGGGGAGTCACTGGGTGCTGCAGTTGGTCCTGCAGCTGGGGGAGTCACTGGGTGCTGCAGTTGGTCCTGCAACTGTAGGGGTCACTGGGTGCTGCAGCTGGTCCTGCAACTGTAGGGGTCACTGGGTGCTGCAGCTGGTCCTGCAGCTGGAGGAGTCACTGGGTGCTGCAGTTGGTCCTGCAGCTGGGGGAGTCACTGGGTGCTGCAGTTGGTCCTGCAGCTGGGGGAGTCACTGGGTGCTGCAGTTGGTCCTGCAGCTGCGGGAGTCACTGGGTGCTGCAGTTGGTCCTGCAGCTGGGGGAGTCACTGGGTGCTGCAGTTGGTCCTGCAGCTGGGGGAGTCACTGGGTGCTGCAGTTGGTCCTGCAGCTGGGGGAGTCACTGGGTGCTGCAGTTGGTCCTGCAGCTGGGGGATTCACTGGGTGCTGCAGCTGGTCCTGCAACTGTAGGGGTCACTGGGTGCTGCAGCTGGTCCTGCAGCTGGAGGAGTCACTGGGTGCTGCAGTTGGTCCTGCAGCTGGGGGAGTCACTGGGTGGTCCTGCAGTTGGTCCTGCAGCTCAAAACAGCATCAGCCAGACCCAGGAAGCAATGCCAGGAAATAACAAAAAACGCGCAAAGCCACGTACCAGGCCATCCTTGAGCCGCAGCTGCTGCAACAGCTCCTCCCGCTCCCGTTCGCGCTCCGCCTGCTGCTCCAAGGCGGCGTCAACTTGGCCGCTCAATTCGCCAACCTCCTCCTCGTAGGTGAGCAGCTGGGCGCGCAATTCGTCGGCGGCGAACTCGGCCTCCTCCAGCTGGGCGCGCAGCCTGTCGGCTTCGTCCTGGCGAAATCTGGCGTCGGCTTCGGCGCGCTCGTCCGAGGACACCGGCTGACGATCTAGACGGGCAAGGCCGGGCAGGCAGAAGAGCAGGTAGGGCCGGCAGTGCTCCAGGCGGCTCACCGGGTTGCCAGCCAGGCTCAGCGTGCTCAGGTTCGCTAACGGGCGCAGTTTGGTGGCTTCGGTCAGCTGGCATTTCGAATATTGCGGGTATTCGGGTAAACGGTGGGAGTAACTATGGCTGCAGAAAACTATTTGAAAGTTTCGCCATTTTATATTCATTATAAAATCAGTTATTGACTGTCAATCATTGATTGCCATCTGGGCTAACAGAAGGCGAGTCCGATACTTTTATCGTTTAAACCATCATGTAGAATGCCATATAATCACCTAATACCACTATAAGCATCCCCAATCCCAGAAACAGCGTCGCCAATCCCAGGAACAGAATCCCTATTCCCAGCAACAGTATCCCCAATCCCAGAAACAAAATCCCTATTCCCAGCAACAGTATCCCCAATCCCAGCAACGGCATCCCCAATCTCAGCAGCAGTATCCCCAATCCCAGAAACAAAATCCCTATTCCCAGCAACAGTATCCCCAATCCCAGCAACGGCATCCCCAATCTCAGCAGCAGTATCCCCAATCCCAGCAACGGCATCCCCAATCTCAGCAGCAGTATCCCCAATCCCAGCAACGGCATCCCCAATCTCAGCAGCAGTATCCCCAATCCCAGCAACAGCATCCCCTATCTCAGCAGCAGTATCCCCAATTCCAGCAACGGCATCCCTAATCTCAGCAGCAGTATCCCCAATCCCAGCAACGGCATCCCCAATCTCAGCAGCAGTATCCCCAATCCCAGCAACAGCATCCCCTATCTCAGCAGCAGTATCCCCAATCCCAGCAACGGCATCCCCAATCTCAGCAGCAGTATCCCCAATCCCAGCAACGGCATCCCTAATCTCAGCAGCAGTATCCCCAATCCCAGCAACGGCATCCCTAATCTCAGCAGCAGTATCCCCAATCCCAGCAACGGCATCCCCAATCTCAGCAGCAGTATCCCCAATCCCAGCAACGGCATTCCAAATATCAGCAACAGCATCCCCAATCCCAGAAAAAGCATCCGCAATCCCAAAAACAGCATTCCAAAACCGAAATAAACAAATAACGCAGCTACGAAATCCCCAATTCCAGTGAAGACTTCGCCCCAGAAACGCACCGACTCAATGCGATTGTCAGCCAGCAGCAGAACTCGCAGGCACTTGAGCCGACGACCCAGACTGGCCGGCAGGCTGGCAATCAGGTTGCCCGTCAGGTTCAGCGTCTGCAGCTCGGCCAGCGCTTCGAAACAGTCGATCCGAGTGATGCGATTGTGCGCCAAGTTTAATTCACGTAGGCGGCCTAGCTTTTCTAGGTGCTCCATCTTCTCTATTATGTTGTAGCTCAGGCTGAGCGACTGCAGGTTTTTCAGCTTGTCCAGCTTCTCGATGAACTGAGTAGAAGTTGAAGGATTAGCATAGTTGAAGTAACTTCTAAATTTCTACATACATTTCTATGTTTCTATCTATCTATCTATCTATCTATCTATTTATCTATCTATCTATCTATCTATCTATCTATCTATCTATCTATCTATCTATCTATCTATCTATCTATCTATCTATCTATCTATCTATCTATCTATTTATCTATCTATCTATCTATCTATCTATCTATCTATCTATCTATCTATCTATCTATCTATCTATCTATCTATCTATCTATCTATCTATCTATCTATTTAGGTATCTCTGCTTCATCAACATATTTTACTAGTCTTTTTTATTACCGACTTATCTCTCTACCATTCATTTATCAATAAATTAGTCTATTGATTCATACATACACTCCAAGTCAATCTTAATATATCGATGCATCAACCAATCTATGTACTTATCTGGCTATCAATCTAATTAACTACGCTAACAACACAGTTAAGATTGAGCATTTAATTTGCAAAAAACACACCCGAATCTTTCGCTCGTCATTTCTTCCAGACAAGTTCAGCGCAGTCACCGCAGCAGGATCCTGCTGCTTAGCAACCCGAAGCACCAGAGCGTCAGTGATGTAGCGAATGCTAACAGTTGCGGAAGGCAGGGATGCAGCGCTGGTGTCCACTGCCTGGTCAGTATCAACATCGCTTCCTACATTGTTTGCAAAGTAAACATTGGATGGTCATACCTGGGAACTTGATACTTAAAATAGAAAATAAAAAATCAACTGGAACCCACCATCATTAGCTGACAGCCTGCTGTCAATGTCACCCTGAGCTAAGGAAGACATTTTTTAGCCCAGACTGATGCCCAATGCAAAGTCAAATTAAAGAATACTTAGTGCATAACTACACTGACCATTTGGGATTATTCTGACTGAAGTATTAATTGATTAGGTATTCAATTCAAGCTAACAAGATAAACAAAAGAAAATTAAAAAATAGTTTTTAAAAGCTACTATAAAGGAACTTTATAAATAAACATAGAAAATAAACAAAGTTACAAAATTTCTTAAGTCTTTTTAAAATTTATTAGGTCTTTTGCATTAACTTAAAATAATTATTTACATAGCCTAATACCCCATAAAAATTTTAAATTTCAAAAGATAATAAATGTCCATCTGCTCAAATTACTAAAGTTTATTATAAAATACAATCATTAAAAATAAATTGTATTTGTATATTTATTGTATTAATAGGATCAAAAGTGTTAAGAATTAGGCTCTGTAAGAAGCTACTAACTAAACTATTATATGGTATACCATTCTTATTTTGACTAATAAATGCAAAGTCATTATTAATGATATGCAAAATGTAATTAATCCATAGTTTATATACATTTTAGGTTTATATAGAAAGTTATAATTATAAATAAAAAAATTAATAGAAGGAAATAATTATTTAATCTAACTAGCTAATAATAGCTATCCTTTGGAATCTTTACTTTAGGAGAAGAAAAGATTATAGTTAATCTAAAAAACTAAGAACTCTTAGAATCTCACTAGCTTAAATTAAGTGATTGCTTCACCTGCAGTCAACCTTCAAGAATATCTGATCCATTCCAAAAAATTAAATAGGATCCAGATGTTTTAAGGTATATAAGCACAGTACAATCAATAGGCATGTTTAAATTGAAAAATTGCAAATAAAATTAAAAAATTATCTGTCTACCTATAGTGATAAGTTGACTTAAGTAGAAGAAAAATAAACAGCAGCTCGTCAGGAATGACAAGTGGAAGATTCAGTTGTGTTTTTTCAAATAAAATCTTAACTGGGTTATCAATGAAATCCAATTTATCACTTATAAATGAACAATATTGAGGAATGCCTGCCAATACAATATCAAATGCTTGGAAAATGCTTAATCTTTGTCTTTGTTTCCCAAAATCAAGGAAAATGAATTTTACTAATTATATTGCTGCACTGAGCAATAGTAGGTCAGAGCTAATAATAATATTGTTGCTTAACATTATTAATACTAACATTATTATTTTTACATCATTACTACCATTTTACATTGCAATAGTTGGGAAACGCAACGACCTAAGAACACTATCATAATTATCATCGGAACATTAACGTACACCAGAACTGGTCGTCTTTGGAAAAAAATCAAACTTTTCAGACGCGTGCTGCTTTCTTTGTCCGTTTTTTGTTAACGGATAGTTCTTAAGTTACAGTTAAAAGAAAAGTTGATCTTTTTCAAAAAAATGTCACAAAGCATAACGCAATTCAAGGTATAATTATATCGAATTTGATATAATTTTTGTTCGCTTAAATATAGTCCGTAACTGTCTAATATCGTCTAAAGAACACGGAGTGTAATATAACTACTTTTTTTAATGCAAAAAGTTTTTTGGCAAAATGCGTGGATGGCTTAGCGCAGTGGTAAAGCGTTGCAACTTCTCACGGAACAAGCTGGAGATGGTATCAACTTAATATTTTACGCGGCTGTGCTTGCAATTCGAAATAGATACTGCTTCAGCAAAACAAGTCACTTGTTTCTGAAGGATACCATAATAATTTTTTTGTTTAAAGCCTGAATTACAACTCTTAAACATTGATTGCAAAATTTTGTGCAGCATTAAAATTTATTTGAACTCGAAAACTTCATAAATGATTAATTAACAACAATATTCAGAGGGTGCGTTTAAGGTGCAACACATAACCAAGGATCATGTACTTCAGTATTCCTTTAGTATTGCACTTAATGGAATTCATTTACATGTACATGCAACAATTGCTGCATGCCACAGCCTCGTTCTGAGTCTAGCTCCTTGGTTGCAAAATTCTGGCAATACAAAACCTAGTCTTAGACTTTTGTCGTAGAATTTCATTGATGGAACCCAGTTCAGATTGGGATACATAATCAATTCATGTACTGTACATGTACGTATACTGTACGCGTACGGTACGTGTAAGTGCATTGTTCGCACGGTTTTCAAGGTCTGTGTCCTGGTTAACGGACGGCCTTATGAGAACATTCATAGCTACATACGGACAGAAAACGTCAGAACGAAACAAAACAAAGCAAAATTTACATTTCTAAAGATGACATCAAGTACAAGCGTACTTTCGGTTGCTCATATTTATTTTCTTTTGCAGCGACAACAACAACTAAGTTTACAAACAACACCCTTTGCTTTTAAAACATGTTTGTTATGCTTAGCTTTGAATGTTTGAATTGATTTTTTTAATTGTTCAAGGGAAGTGCCAAAGTCAGGAAAAAAATAGAAGCAACAAAGAATCGAGAGAAAAGTTAACACAACGCAAAAATACAATACCAGCAAAATATATAATTAAAAAAGGTTACACTGATTTTAGAAAACGCACAAAAGATTACAGTAAACATTGAAGAAAACTACCCGCATAGATTCAGGTTCATGCGGCTGATTCGTTTTCCTAGCAGACCCGCGATAAACAAAAATCAAATTAAATTAACTAAATGATACAATTTTTAGGCTTAATTATAAGCGACTCAAAGTTTGAGCCTGCGCAAACACAGAGATCTTGCAACAGCATTTTCAAAGAAATTAAAAATTGCATAATTCCTTTAGATTAAGACAGCGCTTTCAATATAGATGCCAGTCCAATATAACCCTACACAATTATTAATATTATTATTATTATTATATTATTATTAACAATAAGCGGTGGTGATTTCAGCACTTAATGTACAAAAGTGCACATTGTACAACTCAAAATGAAACTTACTTTAAAACACTATCTGAACGTGTCCAGTGCTTGCATCACTATTAACAAAATAATTAAAGGCGTTTGAACCGGTCAGCTCTCAAACCCATGTAATTTTTAGTTGCCAACTGGCGGACAATCTCGACATCCTGGGCGGAGTGGCTTTTTTAGGCCAAGTCTAAATCTAAACCTAATAAGGGGCGATTCGCGGTTCGATGTACTTTAAAATTAGATTTTTTGCATTTAGTACGCTTGAATTAATATTTTCATAGAAATGTGGGCGATATTTCTGAAAACGATCCAATTTTTTCCATTTTTCTAATTTTAAAATAATTGTGAATTAAATAAATATATTCTTAAAGTTCAATGACGTGGCGAGTTAAGCAATTATTTGCACATTAAAACAAATAAATAACAAATAAAAGCTTTACTTACCATTCGAACAAACAGCCATTGCCAGTCACTAGCCTCTCTAACTCAGGTCTAAACTGATGAGGAACCCTAAAGCTGATTAGCTGTCACATTCTTGCCCAAACCTAGGAACCTAAGACTATCTAAAGAATAATGTGTTATTTTTACTTCCAAAAGCGAGAAAATTATGGCGAGTGTAAAAAATTATACCAATGCAAAGTATTAATAAATATTACATTCTACTTTCAGTAGTGTAATGGCAGAGCGGGGTACAATGGTTGAAAACAATAGGGGATAGAGAGGGGACGCGGGGGACTCGATGAACACGTAGCAATTATAATAATAAAAGCGGGTATTTGCAAGGTTCAAATTACATGACACATGAATTGAACAATAATATTTTTATAGCGAATAGGTGCGAAAAAATTAGATTTCATTAATTAATAATGCTAATAAGACAAGCAACATTTTAAAAAACCCTTGACGATTTACTTCACACAGAAGCCGCTCCGGAATTCGCCCTCCGTAGCCGCTCGCTGCCAAGTTAGCACTCGATTTTCAGAACTGTTTCTATTATTCATAATAATTTTCAACTTTCAATAATAAACTTGAAGATAATTAATAGAATTTCAAAACGAGCAATTTGAATTTGGATGATGAATTTGATGAGTGTGCAAGTTTGCTTATTAATTAGCCATCGACATGCCAGCCACTGGGTTATGGAAACCTGGTTCAAATGGAGAGAGAAGTTCAAAGGTGGGGCGCCGTGCCGGTCTCGGACCGAAAAACAATAAACTAAGCTGGCTACTGTGAGTAGCAACTCTAATCAGTACCGTACATGAAATGCATTTCTATTGTTGGCCAGAATAAACTCAACAAATTCTTAAGTAAACAAAGACTTACATGTTGAAGAATCATTTACTGCCCCCGGCGGACTTCTCCCACCAGTTCTGCTGTTGCTGGCCGCCGCCGCTGCTGCCACCGCCGCCGCCGCCGCCCGACTCCTGCTGGTCGCGGCCCTGGCTGCCCCAGCCTTGCTGGCTGCCGTTAGATTGCTGCTGTTGCTGCTGGTACTGCTGCCACTGCTGCCATTGCTGCTGCCACTGATCCTGCTGTTTTTTTACCATAACTATTGCGAGTTTGGGGTAAGAAGTGTCCCCGTCTGAGCTCCCCAGGGTGAGCAGTGTCCCCCTCTGAGCTGCCCAAGGTGAGCAGTGTCCCCCCTCTGATCTCCCCAGGGTGAGCAGTGTCCCCCTCTGACCTGCCCACTGCCCAGGGTGAGCAGTGTCCCCCTCTGATCTCCCCAGGGTGAGCAGTGTCCCCCTCTGAGCTGCCCAGGGTGAGCAGTGTCCCCCTCTGAGCTGCCCAGGGTGAGCAGTGTCCCCCTCTGAGCTGCCCAGGGTGAGCAGTGTCCCCCTCTGATCTCCCCAGGGTGAGCAGTGTCCCCCTCTGATCTCCCCAGGGTGAGCAGTGTCCCCCTCTGAGCTGCCCAGGGTGAGCAGTGTCCCCCTCTGAGCTGCCCAGGGTGAGCAGTGTCCCCCTCTGAGCTACCCATGGTGAGCCGTGTTCCCCTCTGAGCTGCCCAGGGTGAGCAGTGTCCCCCTCTGAGCTACCCATGGTGAGCAGTGTCCCCCTCTGATCTCCCCAGGGTGAGCAGTGCCCCCCTCTGAGCTGCCCAGGGTGAGCAGTGTCCCCCTCTGAGCTACCCATGGTGAGCAGTGTCCCCCTCTGAGCTGCCCAGGGTGAGCAGTGTCCCCCTCTGAGCTGCCCAGGGTGAGCAGTGTCCCCCTCTGAGCTGCCCAGGGTGAGCAGTGTCCCCCTCTGAGCTGCCCAGGGTGAGCAGTGTCCCCCTCTGAGCTGCCCAGGGTGAGCAGTGTCCCCCTCTGAGCTAAATAGACACTACTAGATGAGTGTTGGCTCACCCAATGCGGGCATCAACTTACCGATTGTGGCTGCTGCGACTGCAGCTGCTGCTGCTGAGACGATGAAGAAGCAGCGGGCAGCTGGCCAGTGGAGCGCAGAATATCGTCGGCGTACTGGTGCATGCCCTGGCGCCGGTAGTACTCGGCCCAGGCCAGACTGTAGTCCATCTGGCCAGTCTGGCTGTTGTACTGCGGCGCCGGCATGGCGTCCTGCTGCTGCTGGGCCTGCGGGTCCTGGCCATTGTTGCCATAGTAACTGGACGAGTCGTAGGGCTGGCCATACTGATGCTGCTGCTGCTGCTGGTGGTAGCCCTGGCCGCCCTGTTGAGGCAGGCCAGCCTTCTCGCAGATGAGGCGCACAGCCTCCGCTATTTGAGCTTGCGAGCCCTGCGAAATGTAGAATTATATAAGCAAGACTTACAACAGGGAATTAAGGAAATCAAGATCGGAAAAGAAGAAGCGCAAGGAGGTGCAGAAAGTTCTGAGATTGCGATGCCTAGGGATTGTTAAATCCCAGGATTTGGCGGACTATTTGACAACAATCAGAATCTTGGCTTCGCGTACCCGGATGTCGAACACCTTGATGGTCTCGTTAGGCGGCGGCTCCCGTTGAATAGCCACGTAGGCGCCGGAGTTGCGCTGAATCTCTTTGATCGTTTCGCCGCCTTTGCCAATGACGAGGCCGGCCTTCTCGGCCGGGATGGCGTAGGTGGCCGTCTGGCTGTCCGGGCCGCCGTGGGACCGGTCGGGGCCCGGCATCTCGCCGTTCATCACCGCGTTGATGATCTCGTGCACGCGCTCCACGGCCATCTGCACCGAGTGCACGTTGCCCGAGATCTGCGGGGTCACAGGAAGGGGCGAGGGATATGGCTGAGAGGCGATTCTCTTAGGGGGACAGTGGGCGATTCTCCTAGGGGGACAGTGGGCGATTCTCCTAGGGGGACAGTAGGCGATTCTCCTAGGGGGGACAGTGGGCGATTCTACTAAGGGGGACAATAGGCGATTCTCTTAGGAGGGGGGGAGAGTGGGCGATTCTCCTAGGGGGACAGTGGGCGATTCTCCTAGGGGGGACAGTAGGCGATTCTCTTAGGGGGACAGTAGGCGATTCTCCTAGGGGGGACAGTAGGCGATTCTCTTAGGAGGGGGGGAGAGTGGGCGATTCTCCTAGGGGGATAGTGGGCGATTCTCCTAGGGGGACAGTGGGCGATTCTCCTAGGGGGACAGTAGGCGATTCTCCTAGGGGGGACAGTAGGCGATTCTCTTAGGAGGGGGGGAGAGTGGGCGATTCTCTTAGGGGGGGGACAGTGGGCGATTCTCCTATTCTCCTAAGATAACAGTGGGCGATTCTTCTAGGAGGCAGTGGGCGATTCTACCAAAAAAATTTTGGCGGCTATCTGTAGGAATATCGGGGCATTTCTCTATTGAATTCTACACAGGAATATCTGGGCTTGTCCATCCAGCCCTTACCTGCAGCGTCCGCTCGGGCAATTCGCGATCGCCCGGGCCCTCCTGTTTGAACTGCACCTTGGCGCCAGTGTCCTGGTTGATTTTGCGCAACATCTCGCCGCCCTTGCCGATGACCACGCCGACGCATCGCCTAGGCACGGTTATCTCTTCGAAGCTCTCGCCGTAGCCGCTGCCGCCGCCGCCGTAGTGACTGCCTCCGCCGAATCCGCCCCGGCTGCCAAAGCCGCCGCCGCCGCCGCCGCCGCCGAATCCGCCGGGTCCCCGCTGGCCAAAGCCGTGCTGGGCCGTCTGCTCCTTGGAGTTGAGCAGCTCCATCACCAGATCGCGGGCGTAGTTCAGCCGATCCGGGGTGCCTGCAGGCCGACACCATCGGGGAGGGAATGAGTCAGAGTGTGGCGTCCTAATTCAAAGGGTTCCTAGGGAGCTCCAGGACCTGTACCTACCGGTAATTTTAAGTGGCTTCTCCGACTGGGAGGCGGTGGTCCCGTCCTGAATGAGAATCATCTTGACGCCCGACTTCTCTTGCAGGCTTTTGATGTTCTCGCCGCCGCGGCCAATCAGCAGGCCGACCTTGGCGGCGGGCACGCTAATTTCGATGCTCTCCTGGGCCTGGTCGCCGCGGCCCCGATCGCCGCCCCCGCCTCCCTTCTCGGCAATCATGGCGTCCATCATTCGCTTGGCCCGGTCGACCTCGGCCTGGCCGCCCGAGATGGTCACCTGGCGGTAGCCGTCGACGCTCTCGGAGCTGATCTGGATGCGGGCCTTGGACTCGGCCTGCAGCCGGGTGATGGTCTCGCCGCCCCGGCCAATCATTAGGCCGACGTAGCGCTCCTGAATTTTGTGCTCAACAGTGTGCGTGGGCGCCGAGGGTCCGTCGGAGGACTGGGCCGGCACCAGAGAGGGGATAAGCATCGGCGGCTTGGCGGCCGCACCGCCGGAGCTGCTGCCGCACAGCTTCTCGTTGATTTTGGCGGCGGCGGCTGCGGCGGCCGCCAATTTGGCGCTGCTGGCGGCCGGCGTGGCGCCCGGGGCGGCAGCGGCTCCGCCTAGTCCAGAATCGCTGCCCGATCCGCCGAAGTTGCGCTTGGCGGCTGGGGAGCCTTCGTCGTCCGAGTTGGAGTTGAAGCTTCGCTTGGCTCCGCTAATGCTGCCGGAACCCTCGGACCCGGCACTGCCGCCGCCGGCTGCATCAGGCGCTGCCGCAGTCAGACTGGCAGCGATCTGACAAATTACATTACAGGTTGATTTCTATGAATGATGCGGCTAACAGTCTGGGAATTCAATGCCCTAAAACAGTATAATAGGTGTCATAAAGTTTTGCTTTATTGCCGTTTTATTGTGTACAATTAAGGTAGACTACTATGATTTTTTATTTTCATTGAAACGATTCGTTGATTGATTGATTAATTGATTGATTGACAACTGCATAGGAAAAACCAAAAGGCACTTTTGCATACCAGGGCTAGAAAACACTGGCTCAAAAAACTCTGCCATTCATGAACATCATCATGGCTGTCATGAGTGTTGTAAGAGTGAGCCGATTGATTTGTTTTATATCATTGACCAGAGCAACTCTGATCTTAAGTTGACCATTCTTTGGGGTCTTGAGGGATTCTTAGGGTTTTCATAAGGCTGAATGTTACATTTTGGCTTTTTATTGTACATAGTTGCTTCATTCTACTTATTGTCAATTTTTTCTAATATTTACTTCAATATTCAATATTTTAATAATTGTTTCCATTAAAATAAAGAATTGTTGCTTGAAAATGGTCATGGTTGACCAACATGTGTTGCATTAAACTAAGATTATTTACTTCATGTTGATTTTTACTTAGTACAGATTATTAGTGGTTCATGCACTATGTATAAATAGATTATTTGTGCTATGATGGCATATATGGCACATATAGTATATATAAATTTGCATTGTATAGAGATAAAATTATAACTAATCTAGGAATTTATATGAGGGGTGGCCAAAAAGTAGTGATACTTTTGCTTGTGTAGCTGTACTACATGCTTGAAAATCAGCAAGTTTGGTGTTGTTGGAAAGTGAAAAATATCAGCTTTAATTTGACTTCAAGCATTTAACAATAAAACAAACTATAAAAAATTTATAAATAGAAACATACAACAAGGTTGACTATAGAGTTGAAATAAATGTATGTGTGATGCAACATGTCAAGAAGCTGTGACAGTTAGTAGCAAATGCTTGTGAAAGAATGAAGCAAGCTAGTAGTGCAAAGAAGATAGCCACAGTTTTACCACAGACAAAATAATGCTCGTCGTGCATGCAGTTAAGGGGCAATTATGTCAAAAAGGCTTCTTGCCCTGATAATGATGAGGTTTACTAATTGTCAAAACTTCTAGACTTAATGCACTATGCACAAATTTATTGTAACTCTATGGTCAACCTTGTATGTTTCTATTTATAACTTTTTTATAGTTTGTGTTATTGTTAAATATTTGAACTCAAATTAAAGCTGATATTTTTAGATTTCCAACAATACCAAACTAGCTGATTTTCAAGCATACAGTAAAGCTACATGAGCATAAGTATTACTACTTTTTTGACACTCCTTGTATCATTCAAATTCAAACAAAAGCATTATAACCAAGTACGAGGGGTGTTCCATAAGTCCTTTCCCTTTCCAGTGTAGCTCAGGCTATGATGCTCAGATTTTAATGCAGTTTTCAATTATTTTTAGACAATTATTCTGCACAGCTTGTGCAAGCAAAATTTTTCAAGCAAATCAATCTGCTTTCGCTAAATTTAGTTTCTGGCCATAGACACCTGCTACTAGAGTTACAGACTGATTCATTGAAGGTAGAAACAGATTTTTGCCACACAATTTGGACTCAGCCCAAGGCCCTAAGAACAAAAAAATATTCCAAGCAACCTTCAGTATCAAAAGCACAAATAATTCTTTGTTTAGACCAGCCATTCCCAATTAAGTTTGTCTCTATTCGAGGACCAAGCTCTTTGGTGAACGCCGCCACAGGTCGCCCTGAGCGTGGTTGATCGGTCAATTGCTCGTGGCCCGGCTCAAAGCGCTCAATCCAGTTGCGAACTGTTCGAATGCTGACAGCTTTATCTTGATGTGCCGTCACAAGCGCTTCATGGATCTTGGCTGCTGGTTGACTGCTTTTCCAAAGCGCAAAGATCACTGCTCGCTGCGACTCAGCACTATGGACATCCATGCTCAGGGTGAACCTCGAATAGAGACAAACTTAATTGGGAATGGCTGGTCTAAACAAAGAATTATTTGTGCTTTTGATACTGAAGGTTGCTTGGAATATTTTTTTGTTCTTAGGGCCTTGGGCTGAGTCCAAATTGTGTGGCAAAAATCTGTTTCTACCTTCAATGAATCAGTCTGTAACTCTAGTAGCAGGTGTCTATGGCCAGAAACTAAATTTAGCGAAAGCAGATTGATTTGCTTGAAAAATTTTGCTTGCACAAGCTGTGCAGAATAATTGTCTAAAAATAATTGAAAACTGCATTAAAATCTGAGCATCATAGCCTGAGCTACACTGGAAAGGGAAAGGACTTATGGAACACCCCTCGTACATGAAAAAAATTTTTATTTTATTACAATAAATATGAATCTATTTACTCTATCCCATGCTTTAGATTTGTGCTCCAGATATCTAAAATCTAAATCTAAAAAAACAGTGCAAATATATTCAACTTAATACCTAGCATAATAAAACAAAATAAGCGCAGAATCATGTGCTTAGGAAAATTTCTTATAACCTCTTAAAAAGCCCTCTAGCTTACAACTTTTTTTTATTTTTTTAATTTTTAAATCCACATTGCAAGAGTTAAATAATAGCTACAGGGCTTTTTAAGTTAAGAATATATTATACTTGAATATATTTTGTGTCAGGGACCACTTAAATTTATGAACTTGATTTATTGAAGGCAAATACCTAAGTTTTTGTTGCATAGATAGCTACTTAACTATTTAATGTTAAATATTTTGCCTTTAAGAATTAAGGTCTTAATTTTCAGGTAAAAGTGATTCTAGGCCTACTAGGATGGAATTCTTGCAGAAAAATAGCAATACTTTTTTGCATTTTAGCAGAAAAATGCAATAATGCAACAAAAGTTCACAAAAAATGCACATAATACAAAGGGTCTTCGCACTTTTGGTGCACAAGCGTGGCATACATAAAGGTTTTCGGGGGAAAATTGTCCGTAGGACCTTTTTTTGGTCTTTCCAACTTTTGCCCCCAGTAAGCGCACAACTGTGCCAGCTTCCTATGGAATTATGGATTGCGACAAATGAAATTATTTTGCACTTTTTTTGAAAGTCGCATTTTTCTGTTTTGCGTGCCTAATGCAAGAATTCCATCCTGGTAGGCCTAGAGCCTACTTTTTAAGTTTCTAACTCAATAGGACCTACAAATATCAACTACTTGTGGCCTTGCCTAGGCCTACTTAAAATTAATAAGAGCCTAAAGCTAGTCTATTAGGGCCTATCCTGCAAAAATTTTCTCTATTGTATATTATAGGCATAGTATTTTTGTGAAATAAATTCAATGAGCACTTTTTGCTGTTCGTTATAATGCAATAAAACATAAAAGCAAGGCAAAATTACCTGTTTTGCTTTTGCAAGTGCTGCCTCAAAGGATGGGTTGCTCATGAGTAGATGTTAGTGACTGGAAGCCAAAGATTAAAGAATTTTTTACAGCTTAGCAAGAGCTCTACTTAGATAATGCACTTCTTTGCTCTGATGAAAAAATTGCCACGAATAAAAAATATTGTTGATTTTAGTAAATTTATAAGAATAATAAAGTAATATTAAATTACAATGATGCTATTAGTCAATAACAATCGGATTCCAAGACGTTGAGTTTAGTAGTAGTAGTCAGTATTTAGAATTATTTCTGAAAAACGTTTTAAATTTTTTAGCTTTGTCAAAGTATAACAAAGGCACTATAAGTTAGTTCTGCAGAAAATAAGTTTTAGGTCTTTAATAACAAATACTATAAAAGAAGACAACTAGCAATTTTCTGAATTCTTTTTATGCATCCTGCCGGCAGTCTTTTTTTGCGTTCAAGCAGTTAGCAGCAAGTTAAAATAACTTAAGTTTTCCGAGTTCCGACTTATCTAGGGCATACGGATGTACGTACATGCACATAAGCTAACGTTAGGTGAAAAATGACAGTTTTTGCTATGTGTAAACAATGCAATTAGACAGCAGTTATTAAGTTGAATAATGGCCATACCGCCGCCATAACACGAGTGCGCGATATAACCTACTAATTAGCATTTTCATGTGGGCATGGTCCACAGATAATATATTTACTTTATATTAGCGGCAATTAGCCTATCTCTGACAATGGCAATTAGTGAAGCGAAATGATTAAAAATTACTTAAAAAGGCAAAGGCCTAGACAAAACAAAATTTGTCTCAAATTTTTGTTTCAAAAAGAAAGTTTAGTTTTATTGTTTTAACTGAATGTGGAATGGTGCTGAATGATGTGGATTATAAATTAACTCTTAAGTGGTTCATTTCAAAAAAGCTCAAATTTCACCTGCTAAATAGTAACAAGCTTTATTTTATTCATCAATTTGATCTGAATATACTAAGGCTAGTGTGTAGGTCTATTGAGATAATAAAAGTATGTATTATAATGTATATTGGATTAACTTTATGTAATAGTTTTAGAATTGAAAAAAAATCAAAATTAACCCCTTTATTTTCAATTAATGATTAGTTATAGCCTATGTTATGCTTTTATTTAAATGATTATAAGGATATGTGTAAAAAGACAAGCAACATAATATAAATAGGTAACAATTTAACAAATGTTTTTGCCTAGGGTCTAATTAACCCTTGCTTAATAATAATCCTCATAGGAAGGCTATGTGTGTACCCTTCCGCTTTTAGGTGTTATTGCTCCATAACTAGCAAGGAGGCATTGCTGCCTATCCATATTGCGGACCGTTGTCGGTGTACGCTGGAGGGAAAATCACAAATATTAAAAATGTACGCCAAAAGTCGAAAAATGTATGCCGAAGGACCAAAAAAAGGTCCCACAAACTTTTCCCGCCATTTGTACGGCAATTTCTCTAAAGTGTACGCCAATTTCTGAAAAGTGTATGCCAAACCTTTGTTTTGAGCAAGTGTACGCCAGAAATTTCCAGCGTATACCCCCCCTTCTGCAATATGGCTGCCTATTTTGTTGACTCATGGTTATATAGACACTATATCCCATAGTCAGGAAGGTGGCAGCTTTTGCTAAATTTTCTGGCAAAAATTAACAAATTTCTGGTGCATGTGGTGTATACAAAGGGTCTTGGCCCATAAGTGCAGTGTACACAAAGGGTCTTGACGCATATTGGCACACAATGTGGTGCAAAATTGGCAATATAATTGGCAAAATTGGCAATGTAAGTGGCAAAGAAGGTAAAAATGTGGCTAATTTGCAAAGATTTAGACAAGATTACAAGCAAAAATGTAGCAAGCTTAGCAAGTTATAGATAAGAAGTGGTTTGCAAGATTTTTTGGTCCTTCAGACTTTTGCCCTAAGTGAGCGCACAAATTGTGCATAGCTAGCACATAGATTGTCCCTCCAAAATTTATTCCTATGCACACTGTGCCACCTTCCTGACTATGGCCTATATCCAGTACATAGACATAAACCCTTACTTACTTTTTCTTTTTTTAGAGCAAGAAATGATCACTACTGGGAAAAATACATGACATGGGATTATTAGAGTGCAAGTTACTCTCTTAGGTAAATTTAGTTCTAGAATGGTAGGCCTACCACTTACTTAATTTAAACAAAGATTTTTTTATTTTATATCACCATTATTTAGCTTTTTAATTTTGGCATTAGAAGTAAAATAATGATTTATTTTTGTAAGAATTTTTGTAGCTATATTTACTATTATTTATTGCTTATGTGAGTTATGCCCCAAATAATAAATTTGATAACTATCTCAATATTTATTCTAATTTAAAATTAAATAGGAATCCAAAAAATGATATAAAGATTTAACTCTTTAAATTCGGATATGAATTATATTATAATCTTTTGAATTAAATAATTCTATTATAACTTATAAGTTTTCCAATCATTGCCAATTTTTTATTTTTGTTATAGTAACTGATTGTATTATTTTATACTTTCAAAGGCTTATAAAATATTAATTTTTAAAAAAATAATCTATGATTTCTTAATATTAGTATAAACTATATCAAATGCTTTATAAAACCTAAAATGATAATAAGAATCTTTGAATAATAATCAAAAAGTTATCAAAAGAGTAAAAATCTCTAAATGTGATATTTAAGAGTAAATATTAAAAATTTTTAGCAATTGTACTAAGAATTAATTGTTAGTAATCAATAGGGCTAAGTTTATTAGTCCATATTGGTGGCCCTCTAATAGCAAATAACACTTTAGGAGCCAACACTTTAGGCATAGAAGTTAATTGAATCATTAATTCATGCTGAATAGGGACAGGTGTAACTGTAAAATTAAAGCAAAAGTAAAAAATTACAAAAATATGTTTTAAAAAATGCTATTCTTTATTGCAATAAAAGGCTATCTGCTTTATTCTCTTATTGACTTATTGTTAAAAAATTGTTCCAATTCATTTTGTGCACCCGTACTAATCATGCATTATTTCAGCAAGGCAGTGGTTTGAGATTTAAGATTTTTAAGGACTTTAGTAATCAAAGAGACCTGACAGAGCCTATCAATCAATCAGTTAGCGCCCAATGGACTGGCTGATTGGCAAGGCCCGCGGCAAGCCAGGCAGCGCCGCGATTGTTTCTAATGGAAACTCCAGCCAAAACTCAGCGGCCGGGCAGGATGAGGCCAAGCTGTACACCCAGCGCGAGTACGCGTCCAAGCAGATCTCGTTAAGTGCCGATCTGGAAAGCCTGCTTGATCAGCCGCTGCTCCTGCAGCAGAATGAATGGATTGCCACTCACGTGACCGCCCTGTACGAGAATGTTGGCACCCTTTTCGAGGCAGTGTTCGATTTTTGCACCTGCGACAGATTCACGGGGCCCGGCGGAGTGAACTTTGGCGTTAATGAGGAGAAAGCTAAAAAGGTGCAGTTGCTGCTTGAATGAATTTTGCGTTACTTATCTACTATAAGTAGTAGCATTCACACGCTGGCTCATCTCACGCATCGCCAGGCCCGGGCAAACGCCCGCAATCAAATCGACAGCGCCCTGGCGCAGTGCCAGGAGCTGCTTGGCCAGTTCCCCACCCGCTACGGTCAGGCGTTTCTGCACGACTTGCACTCGGCCGCCGCCAGCGTCCTGCGCCACCTGCTGCACATCCTGGCGCACATTTACTCGGCCCACTACGACGCCGTCCTGCGCCTCGACCTGGTGCCCCACCTCAACACGGTCACCCGGCACTGCCTGCTGTTCAATGCCAAGTTTCGCATTGTTGAAGATCGCGAACTCGACCATCTGGCTGATCTGCAGGCAGCGCTGCTTGGCAGCTCCGGCGCCGCTGGCGGCCGAGCTCTTTGATCTTTCCTGCGACGACTCCGATCTGCCGCTCAGGGAGTGTTCAGTCACTCAGTGACTCAATCAGACAAGTCTGTTCCTACCTGGGGGAGGAGGGGTTTCACAACCCTCCCTGACCCACTAGATTGCGTAACTCCTGCTGCTGTTTATAAGCGGATTACAAAATTACTGATTAGTTTGCTATTTAGTCTGTTCTGCTCCTCAGTAGTCTATTCGGCTAGTGGGTCCGGGATCTAATCCCGCCATCACTAGCCCACTCGCAAGTCTGTTAGCGTCGCTTTCGTTCATTTTTTTAGTCAGAAGAAACCCCAATAGCAATTTTGATTTGAGATTTGACTTGCCCCGAGAATCTCGTTCTTAAGAGACGTTTTGAAATCTCAGACATGCTGGTTCTACTGGTAACTGTCTGCTGTGGACTCGCTTGCACCGCTGTTTATTTCTAGATTTAGAGATAAATTGTAGCGCATGATTTCAGCATTTGTCAATATGGTCATTGTAGTTTTATTTAGAGTTATGTGATTATTTCAATCACTTGTTATTATTGGCATAATTATTTATTTAGCTGTCTAAATCCTGATTTATTCATCATTTTTGTCTAATTTGCACTAGCATATGTCTGTTGGGTCACTTAAATTTTTGTTTTGCAATAATTGTTTGCTAGGAGCCATTGCTTTATATTATTGCAATACAGATGGATATCACCGTCTAAATAGAGATTTTATTATTCAGAAAACCGACATTATTCAGGTTTTTATTTCAAAATGGAGCTATTTTTTTCTCAATATTTGCTCAATTTGTCAGAGGCTGCAGGTTTCTAAGCACTTGCTACTAGAAGGAATGATAGTTTGAGGGACAAACTTACTGGAACAAAACGGCATTTTCTGCTTGGAGCGGCTACGACGCCTGTAGTTGCTTAGATGCTAAGATACTTAATAGTACGAGTAGTTGTAGTACGAGTATCCGGCTGTTTCTGGCAGCAGTTGCATCAACAACAACAACATCAACAAAATCTTGATGTTGCATCAACAGTTTTCATACAATCGCCTTTGAGCATTTAGTTTATTGAAATTAGGCCTATTCACTATTTATAGGCCTTTGATGTTGACACTGGCTCAATTGATTTTTTGGCTCGTTTGTGTGATTTACTACTGGCAGTAGGTCATGGCAGATAGTGATGGAGTTTCTTCAGTTTGATAATTAAGTGATACTTTTGCCACTGCAAGGCTGGATTTAATTTCGAATCCAGGGGTGGTGGCTACCATGCGGATGTTACTACACTGCAGGCAAGTTATGAAGTAGTGTGTCTGCATGGCCACACAGAATAATAATAATAACAGACGCTGACAGGTAAACCTGTAGCGCGGGTGCTGATGCAGGTGAAGACTGCACACCCGTTGCACCTGAAACACTCTTGGGCATGGTAGGCACCCCACTACCAGCTCCATCTTTTTATTTTGAACCTGCCTGGCGAACAGTGAATCTTCACTAAAAAAGCCGCACAGTGACAGGGTAAGATGGGCCTGCTTCAGGATCAGTTATTACCCAGCATATGCTGGTACCCAATCACAGTTGGGTGGACTGAAGCAATGCGGGATTAAGTGCCTTGCTCAAGGGCCCAAATAGTCTCCTAGGGGCCCGGACTCGATCCCACGACCTTCCGGTCATAAGGCAGGCGCCCTAGCCACTAGGCAACAACTCCCTAGGCTACAACCACAGCTTACGAGTACCATTAGCATTTGTTTAGCCTTACTGTTATACCCAGCATTTCTGAGGCTTGACAAAGCAGAAATTGTCACCGTAGAGCTAGAATGCAATTGAAATTAGTTAGGTAGTACGTCAGAACTTAGCGTGCGTCTCAAAGTGCTCTTCAAACCCCCGTTGGTTTGAGTGGTACTACGTAGTAGAAAGGTGCAGGTGCTCAAACGCACGCAAGTAACTGCTTTTGTTTCGGCTCTTCATGAGAAAGCAAAAAACTGCGGCTTTAGCTAATTAAAAACTAATTCATAATTGATTAGATGCCGTTTTCAGTTGCCTACTGTAGCTCAGTTGAGTCTGGGTAGCTGTGCAGTGCAGCGGGCTGCGCTGAATTGAATAGACATTGGGCAGAATGTAAGGATCCTCGTTGGTCCCTCGCGGAACAGGCCACTAAGGACAGCTAAGAAAAAGAAGAAGTCACGCGCATCCTCACTTGCATCCAACAGAGCAAGGGGTACTAAAAGAAAGTGCAACAAAAGCTGAAGCAGCAAATAAAACTGTCGAAACTTGTTCTGGCCATTGTCTTTGCATGCATAAATTGCGTCCCATTCTTCCGTCGCTGCCAATGCGTTAAGCTCTGTAATCTGACGGCATCGCTGAGGATCGGCCTCCTGTTTAACTTTATTGGACTCCCTACTAGTCAAATTAAGGGTTAGTTCGATATGGACTGCGGACTGCCGGTGGCGCTGCTGCTGTCGATCGTCCTGATGGCTATGAGGACATCCGAGGCTAGAGGTCAGAATTGCTGCCTATGACGATTGATGAAGATTTTGTTAATGGCGGATTTTTTAAACAATTAAATTTTAAATGCATTCTAAATTTAGAGTTCTTAATCCAGTCTGTGGAAAATGCAGTCCGGAGCTGCAGTTACAGATCTGCGCAAGGGCGCAATGAGCGAGACTGTGCGATGCAGTGCCAGCTGCTGGGTGACACGCAGTGTTCTGCTGTCACTTTCGTCCCAGAAACTGGTCTCTGCCTGCTGTCCCCCATGCGGAATGCCAGCTTTGGAGCTGCTGGCGGAAGCGGTCATGTCTTTCGCCGGAATGCAAATGTAGGCGGACTGGACTTTGAGCCGTGTGAGCCACAATTTGCTGCAATGGACTGGTTATCGTTAAACAACCCTGGGGCTAGAGCAATCAAGGGCTTTGGTGCTTTCATCAGCAAACAGCTCGCAATCTTCGCATTTTTGCAGACTTTGTCGATGCCCGGCTATTTTATCGGATTCAGCAGCGCGTCCACGGAAATTTGAGCTTCGCTCGGAACTGGACTGAGTACGAGAACGGCTTCGGAGACGGCTGCGACTTCTGGGTTGGTGAGCAGGAATCTTCATCTAACTGTAAATATACAGTACATGTCAATATCAATTTTTTTTGCCGGCCGCACAAATATGGGTGGCTTGATAATATTCAGGACTAAAGAAAATTCACGAGCTGACTGGAAACTCTCCGAGACTTCTGAGAGTCGAGGCCGTCACCTGGTCGGATGTGTTTTCCTATTGCGAGTACTCCGACTTTACCGTGGGCGATGCCAGCACCAACTACACCATGAGCTACGGCTCGTACGGCAACTCCAACATGAGCAGCGACTCTCTGTCCTATCTCAGTGGAAGACGGTTCTCCACCATGGACCGTGACAACGACGATTACTCTTTCTCTTGTTCGGCTGCTCGTGGAAATGGCGGCTGGTGGTTCAGAAACTGCGCCAGATCGAACCCGAATGGACTCTACCGGCACTCTGTCGGGACCGATGATCATGCAATGTACTGGCGCGGTGCCACTTCTGACACTTCTATTGCTCTGAAAAGTATCCGGCTTATGGTTCAAATGGTCTGAACTGGTATTTGCCGGTTGCAGCAGGCAATGATGCTGAAAATGCTTAACTTAATCGGCTTTTTCATCACGAGAACCTCAAAGAGTTGAAAATTTGGAAGCAGTAAAATTAAACTACACATAATTCTTTCAAGGAAAAATTAAGAATGTAAAAGTTTATTTTACAGTCCCGCTGTACGAAAAGCGATCGTTTGCTAAGGCTCTTGGTCCAGCACCATTTAGTGTAGCCTTAGTTCTACGAGCGTACATGTATTTGCGCCTTCTTACATGCTACTGAGCATACATGCTCAGCGCTGGTGCTGATGCAGTACGAGCCGTCCATCTTTAAAAAAAATTCTTTTCTTTTTTTGGACATAAAATACTTGAGCTCATAAAGAATACAAAAATAAAAAATTAACTATCAAAAAATGGACAAACGTTACTATTCTTGCTTTGTGAGTTACTTAAAGTTAGCGAAGTCAAGGAACTGTCGGAACGTGCATTCATCGGGCATACATTTTATCTAACTACTACAGGTAGTAATGTACCCAATCCTCAAACTAGGAACCATTTTTATCATCAATACCAAATGCACGAGCGTACAATTGGAGTGCATTCCACCTAATTCGACCGATGTACACTGAAACGTTCCATAATTAGAACCGCTGTACTCTTGAACAATGAATGTACATGCATACCAAAGTCTCCCTTTTGTACTGAAGCCCAAATAGCTGGATTGCAAGCACGATGAAAGAGAATGAAGCAACACACAATAGCATTATAGTTTAGATAGCTGCTTTTTGAGAGCCCGAGCAAATATCTTTGCTAAACTGAATTTCATTGATTCAAATATAGTTTGCCTTTGAACCGAAGTAAGTTCTTTAAAAAAGTATATTTCAGCCACTGCAGAATCTCATGCAGTTGGCTGGTAGTCCGGGAACAACGACAATGCCCAGCTGGCTGCATCAGCAAGGCAGTCCTGACCAACGCGATGCAACGACTGGCTGGACCAAACTTCATCAGGCAGTACATCAGGATGACATCGAAAGTGTCCGCCGTCTGGTTGAAGCCATGGCCGATGTTGACGCACCGGCTAGTGATGGATCAACAGCTGTCCACTTGGCTGTGCGACGCGGTAATCAACGAGCTCTGCGCCTGCTGATCGCGGCTCAGGCGGATGTCAACCTTGTCACCCTGTTCTGCTCTACCCCGATGACTGAGGCTGTTGTGAACGGCAACTTAGAAATAATTCAGCTTCTTTCTGAGACTCATTCCGTGTCTGAGCAGCAACTGAACCTTTCGCTATTCACTGCCGCTCTGAATAGCGACTATGGCGCGGCAGTAAGTCTGCTGAATGCCGGTGCAGATGCGAATTTTTGCGTAGCCTGTTTACAGGAAGACCTAGATGGCTACATGAGGCAGTTAAGCAACACCAGGACAAAAATGCTCAGCACCACTTCGCTCAACATTCTTCATGCTGCCGTTGTTGGTGGTAGCCGCAGCGTCGTCAGTTTACTGACTGCCAGCATGGCGGATGTCGACGCTCTGGATGATGCGGGTACCTCGGCCTTGCAATACGCCGCCATTTCGGCCAATGCTGAGGTAGTTATGGCTCTGCTAGCATCCCACGCTAACGTTGACACGGGCGACGCCACAGGCTGGTCGGCACTCAGCATAGTCGCAGAGGACGGGCTCCACGACATTGTGACCGCCCTCATTGCCAGAAACTGCAACGTGAACTCCTGCAACAAGCGCAGCATGTCGCCCCTACACTATGCCTCCCAGAACGGACACGCCACAGTGGTGAAAGCGCTCATCAAGGCAGGGGCCAACATACAATGCTTGAGTGACATTCGATGGTCACCCCTCCACTTGGCAGCGATGAATGGGCATGCTAAAGTGTCAGAAGTCCTGATCGAGGCTGGAGCTGATGTGGACAAGCCTGATAATGACGGTCACTCACCAATTTTTCTGGCGGCGCAGCACGGCTACGCTCGGATAGTGTCGCTGCTTATTGAGAGCGGGGCACGCATTGACTTGCAGGAGAATGCCGGAGGTTCTCCTATGCAGTATGCAGCTCAGCACGGTCATCCAGAAGTCGTGTCCGTCCTGATAAAGTCTGGAGCCGAGATCGATTTGAGGGAAAATATTGGCTGGACAGCTATGCACATTGTCTGTCAGCAGAGCAAGCCCAGTGTTGCTGAAGTGCTGATCAACTCTGGTTGTCAAGTTGACATCCGTGAGTTTGATGGATGGACGCCGCTTCATGTGGCCATGCTGCAGGGCGGTCCGACCGACGGTGTTTCGAAGCTGATTGATGCGCAGGCTGATATAGAGCTTGTCGATAAATTCGGCTGGTCACCGATCAATTTTGCTGCTGCTTTTGGTCACTTTCACCTCATTGAGCTCGTTTGGAAGGCAGCGAAAGGTCACAGAAATTCAGAAAACCATCACATCAATTCGAGTGTACCTATAAACCGCATGGATGACAACCTTGAAGACAGAGAATTGTCCTCGTCTCTATCCTCCGCCATGTCTGATGCCGGATTTAACCGGGTGGCAGCCACTTTGCAAGGCGGCTCGGGTGCCGTTCTCCAAGACCTGATTCGACAAAGGTGCCACAGCAACAGCTTTTTTGTCTTTGGAAGCTTTGCGGATGGCTGGGGCAGCAGCTTGACAGGCATCGACGGTCGGATAGACGAAGACTCGGACATAGACATCACCCGAATCGTGTCCGGCTCGGAGCTGCACATTCTCGGCCCAGGAGAGCCAGACAGCAGCATCGGCTGCCCTAACCAGTGCACCGCAGTGCCATACGACAATGGTCACATCGAGTTTCAAATCAATGGTGAGAGCTCTATTCTGCTTCATGCTCGTGCTTTGGATGAATTCTCAGATTGTACATTACTCATAATTGGTTCCAGTGACGAGGCCTAACCAGATGAACGAAGGTTCGCCTCTGTGTCCCGCAATCGACGAAATCAGAGCCCATCCGTGCTGCAACTACCCCCCCGTAGAGATGCTGCAGCATGACTACAAGACCTGCATGCCTCAAGCCATGCTCCAGGCACTCCGCGAGTGTCTGCTTGAGTCGGAGTGTCACGTCGTCTCGGCTGCGCCGCCAGGAATGGAAGGCGGCCGTATGCGCGTCAGCACGACGCATCTTGAGCGGACGGTCATGCAGCACCTGTGCACTGTTCAAGGACAACTGTTCATTGTCCTGAAGTATCTCATTAAAAAAGTAATAGCCAAGCGCGCCACTGGACTAAAGACTTATCATGCCAAAAACCTGCTTTTCTACATGCTGGACGAGACTCCAGCAGAGCTTTGGAAGCCGGAGAATTTGGTGCCGCTGGTTCGGCGGTCTCTGCAGTTGCTGCAGCAAGGTCTCCAATTGAGAACAAGCAGTAGAAGCGAGTGCATGCGACATTTTTTCCTACGAGATGCCGCGGTCTACCTGCGAGGTGATCACGAGTCAAAGCTTAAGATTCTTCAAGTTGTAACGGGAGTATTGTCGGAACTGGCGGATTTACTTGAGAAATACCAGCGTCTTCTGAGACGCAGCAGATCCAACGCGATTCACTTCCACCCGTTTACTGTTCTCATCTCCGCAAGCGACAGCTCAGCTCTTCAAGCTGAGGAAGACGAGGTTCCCTATCACAAAATCTACCCAGTTGTCAGGCGTGCCCTGCAGGAACTTGCCGAAGATGTCTTTGATCATGATGAGCAACAGGATCTGCTGATGAGGTTGGTGGACAGGCTTCCAGACTGCGCCAGAAGCACAAGAGAATGCCTCAGAGCGCTAACATGTCTGAAATTCGGCTTGCCTTTGTGCCTAGGAGCCGAATCAAGTTTGAATCCGGTGAGCAGAGAAATTCAGTTTCCACATGGTCATTCTTTATCCACTGAAGAAGCAAAAACGTTGATTTGTAACCACCTGAAAACCACTGATTCTGCTTGGAAATTCTGCTTCAAATTCAACCAAAAACCGGTTTTTTACTTCCTGCCCGATCATATCAGTGAGGCCTTCCCAGCTCCGACCTACTCCTATAATAATTATTTCTACATCAACTTTGACGCTCTGTTAAAGACTCTCCAGCTGGAGTTCGGTCTCAGTAGTGCCGTCAGCCGAGCTGCTCTGTTCGAGGAGCTGCTCGACAGAGCTGAGCCCGATATTCAGGAGCTACACATGGCATTAAATTACTGTCAGGACGACGAGCTGCTTGTTCGCATTGTGCACAAGCACCGGACAGTGGTTGCTTCTGGGAGGCTGTTCGATGAGTTCCTTCGGGAATTCGTGTCTAGGGTACGAACTGGGCTTCCGGGCATTTTCCCCCCTTTGAGGACATTTTAACACGATACACGATGCAAATTTTCAGATTGGCATGCTGGAAACTTGTGAATCGCTGACGGCTGCCGCTTTGGGAAAATCAATTCCGATGAAGGTGAGGCACCTGCTTTGAAATTGAACTCACGAGAAGCACAAAAATTTTCAAACCAACCTTTCTTTATTGAAAACACTGCAATCATTACCATCATTTTCCAGCATCTTTTCAGACCGATCACTGAGTGAAGATGTGTGAACAGCCACTATGAATTCAAATTATGATGTCGCTCCATTCTCAGTAGTTAAATTTGTGTGCTACTTAAAAGTCTGCCTGAATATTTGCAGTCACCTGGACTTCATAAAAATGTTTACTTTCCTATTTGTTAGCCACTTCCCTGACCTACTCAAGGAAACTCCGCCTGAGACGATTGGTTGGGGCAATTTAATCTAAAATGTAAATAATTGACATAATCAATACCACAAATAAGATCCAAAATAAGTGTGAAAGCGCGTATTTTTCATGAAATATACGCGCTCGTACAATCGTTTAAGACGTCTAGACTTCATAGAAATCTTTTAAATTTATTTCTTTATTGGTTGTTAGGTTAATTTCTTAGCAAGCTACATTTAGCTTGTAAAATCTGGTTGGAGCTGGTCAAAATTCATACTAGTAAATTTAAGCGTTTCCAAAAAAATTCAAAACTAAAAAGGAAATCGAAGTCACTTGGTGTCTTTGTTAACTTTGCGTTAAGCTGCAGTGCATTGGAGCAATGGAGTGGTAGCCTGCCCGTGCAGCTTTGAGACTGTTACGTGACGATAGAGATGACTCAAAGCAGCAGTGGAGCTTATCGCGGTCCGTACACACCTTATGCGCTCAATCAGTATATTATAGCCGACATTATTTAGTCAAAATTGAGGTATTTTTGCTCAATATTACTTGTCAACTGCTGAAGATTTTTAAGCACTTGCTACTAAAAGACTTGCTAGATTGAGGGACGAAGGCAAGAAAAAAGGCAATTCTGTTTGAAGCGGATACAGCTTGCATGTAGATGCCAAGATTCCAAGATAGTTAAATTGTAGACGCGTGCACGACGGCTGCGCGATTGTTTCTGGCCATTGACTTCGTCCGCGACCTAACCCTTCAAATACAGTCGGTGTTTGCCTGTGCCGTCCTCAATTAATCTCCGTTTCCATCTGATTGACAGGGGAAGCAGAAAGCGATGGCAGCTGCACAGGCACAAAAATCAGCCACATCGCATCAGGGCAGCTCCGACTTGCCGGGTGGCGCGGCTGGCCACCTGTTCCTGGCGCCCGGCATTGAGGTCGCCGATGCCTCTTCCAGTCGCCGATGTCTCCGATGCCGGCGTTCCTCGCGAAGCTGGTGCCTCCACGGCGATGGCTGTGCGTTGAGAAGCGTTGAGCCCGCAGGCCGGCAAGTCGGCACAGCTGGGACAGCGCACGTCGGGTCTGCGCCGCCGTCAGACTCGTCCAGCTTCCACCAGCCTTCGGGGGCAAAACGGACGCAGCGATGACGGAGCTGGGCGAAGCGAGTTCAGACTCAGGTGGTGTCGAAGGGCTCAGAGAGGGCACAGTGGAGCTTTCACTTCGATGGCCTGTCCATCTTGAAGGTCGCTGACCTGCACTGCTGCGCCCACAGTCGCCAGGCTGTTGGCACACAGATTGGCTGCCCGCAGCATCGCCCACCAGACAGAATGAGGCTGCAGAGAGCTGCTCCTTCGCCGCTGTTGAGAGGCATTGAGAGCCGTATCAGCAAAAAAGGCTTTGGCGTCAGCGCATCATTGTTGTGAGCCAGCGCTGATGCAAGAAGTCGTTTTGCACCGCGGAGAGCCAGTCGCACCACACCAGAATCAGCCGACACAGGCGAATTATTCGGGCGCAGCAGGGTGGCGGCTGATATGCACTGATGTGCGCCTGCAGGCTGGAGTACCGCAACGGCCGCTACTTAATCATAAAGTTGATGAGCTCGCATGACTGGATAAGTGTCGGCTTCTGATTTTGGTCTTCTTGGTCTTCTAGCAGAAGGAGAGCCACGAGCGAAGGCAGCTCAAAGGAGAGGAAGCAGCTCGTGAGGCAGAGAGAAGGAGGCGGCACCTAGAAAACAGGGTTCACCTAGAGAGGCGACACCTAGAAATCATGGTAAAAGCGGTAGAAGAGCCAAGCAAATTCATTTGGCTTAAGCAACAAAAGGCCACAGAATCGGCAAGCAAAATCAGTGAGAAAATTGCTGCTCGTCATCAGACAAGAGGCAAGGTCAGCGAGCAACTGGCGGTCACTGGGCAGATAGAAGACGGAGCAGGGGATCTGCGGCTGCATGCGGACCAGTGCATCAGGATGCTATTCACAATCGGGTTCTGGGCGAAGCGGCGGTTGAGCATCCCGCAGCTGCCTATTTGTTGCAGAAGACCGCCTGCGATTGACGCAACAGATCGCTGAAGTGCAGCAGAGTGAGCGAACCATGACGGCCTCTTTGTAGTCAATGTGCAGCCGTCGAAGCAGCCATCCAGGTCAGAGGCTAAATCGACAAAAAACTAATCGCGTTAGCGTCAGCTGCTGACGTTGGCCGCGCCATCACTGCTACAAACCCTCAGACAAGTGAGGGCATCAGATGTTTTAGTTTTTTTAACGCTAGAAAACTACAAGCGTATTTTGGTTTAGTTCTGAACAGAGAAAAACATATTTAATAACAAAAAAACTAGAAGACTGGCCAGATAAGGCGATCGTGGTATACTCCCATCACGCACGACTGCAGAAGGCGCTGCAGACTGTCAGGGATGCGCACTCGTTGACGATTGCCGTCCTAAATCTTCGTAAACTCGAAAATCTGGTGGTGAAACACGCGAACCTGCCTCTGCACCTGACAGAAGCAGCTCAGCTTCCCAGCCAGGTGACGCAAAATGGCGCCGACACATGGCCTCGAGTCAGGCAGTCGGCCAACATCTCGTGTAGGTTCTGCAGCTTCTGTAGCGTGACCAAAACAGCACCACAAACCGTCTGGATGCGAACCCCGAGGGACACCAGGTCTTGCGTCAGCGGCGTGCACTTCTGGAGACTCACTTCGAAGCCGAGACTCGTCAGGAGATTGAGCAGATAGACGCAACAGTCGGCCTTGGACAGCGAAGTTTGCAGGGCTGTTGACCAGCGCACTGAAGCCATCCTTGGATATGAAGCGCCGAACTGCTTGAGAGATGCGGTAAAAGCTGCTGGGAACGGAACCCGCGGCACGCATAGGCCAAGGCACCGATCTTCCATACAGGTGCAGCTGTGATCAGCGAAAAATTCTGAACTTCAGACGGTACTTCTACTTCGCCGGTAAAGTAGTCATTGAGCGCTCCGTCAGCAGTCATGGACGATCCCGATGCCAACAGACGTCTTGCGAATCGCAACAAGCGGACTGACACGGCTTGCAGGATCCGGCGCTATCACGAGACGGTCTCTGCAGATCTCCTCCAGAAGCAGCGACTCAACCTCAAGTGTGCACTCTTTCACCGACGGGAAACTGTCGGAATCGTGGCAAGGAATGTTAGCGCCATCATCAATCAGAGGAAGTCCAGAGCGAAGCCAATCCAGCAGAAATTTCTCGTCTGGATGGGCACGCAGGCGCTCCTCCCAGACAGAATCGATCAGGTCACCGCACAGGCTAATGTGCATTTGTCCTTCAACGAACTCGCGCTCATGTAGCTAAGCGTTTGGGAGCGTCGCAGTCGATTTGGCAAGTCGGCAGACAGGCGTTGAGCTTTTTTCTGAGAAGCCCGAGTGCCTCGGTGAGTTGCTGCTGCATGCTGCATGACGGCAGCGCAATCACCCACCCCAAAACGAACCCCCCGGAAGCCGCGAAGGCCAACCTGCCCGCAGTCAAACACCCCATAACGCCACAGAGCGGCAAGGTCAGCATCGCAGAAATTCTGCTATTTCAATGGAATTAAAATGAGTTTTCAAAATCTGTTTCGCATTTCAGCCTTATTGATCATATCGACATAAAGTAATTTGTACAAAGTAGGCAAACCCTTATGCTAAACAAAAATAAATTTGGGTAACTGTTGCCTTAAGCCGTGACTTCAGGAAAATCAGAGAAATCTGAGATTCAACATTTGTTAGTTCTTCGCCTGTTGGCAGATAAATTGCTCATTAATTAGAGTTTATCCAAGTCTCAAGTCCAGTTCCTTTCTACAGTTTAACGTGTTATCCCCTATGGTAATCTAAATAAATTTTATTCAATTTTCACTAGCAAGAAAAATAATGAAAAAATTTATTTTCTGCGCCAAAGTCATTGGAATTTCGGCACCGAGAGGCTTTGCAAGTTCATGAAAGTTTTTTTTTGTTTTACTGGCAGTTCAGCACAAAAAATGCAGAAAATATTTGACGCGGTTTTTCTTAGAATCGCTCGGCTCAGCGCAGCCTGAGCTGCAGTGGAGAGCGCGCTGGTGGCGAGAGAGCTCAGGAATGCCGCCGTGATCTGCGCTCAGCCCTCTGAGGTGTTGGACTGGGAAAATTGAAGTGAGAAAGTTTTTCTAATCGAAAAGTTTCCCAACATTCCACAGGGAGAGAAAGTGAAAAATGCAGAAATCGGGTGCGCACTTGGGGCTCTATAAATACGGCACGGCGTGCTGGGCTTCGAACCCGAGCTCGAGGCGTCTTGCAATTGACTGTAATTGGATCTGCTATTCAAGGACTGCTAAATATTTATCTGGACACACTGCCGATCCTGATCTCAAGGGCTGCTAAATATTTGTCTGGACACACTGCCGATACTGATCTCAAGGACTGCCAAATATTTATCTGGACACACTGAACTCAAGGACTGCTAACTCTACTGCCTACCCGCCATGCAGCCCAGCTCCTCAACGCTCCTGGCCCTCCAGCTGTGCCTCGTCGTGGCTGTGAGTGCCAATCCCGAGTTCAAGGTGGACTTCGTGAGGCGGCCCGCCAGCGTCAGCTACATCTATTTCTACGCCAAGTTCGAGCTCACGATGGAGCTCAACATCACGGAGATCCGGCATTTCGACCTCAACTATGAGCGGCTCGTCACCGGAATCAACGTGAAGACGGAGAAGGCCATGAGCAACAGGGACTTCAACGTTCTGGCTCGCGTGTACAGCGGCGGAGCTGGCGGCCAGCTGGTGGTCCAGTGCAGCTCTCGGACCAGGTGCTTGGAGATGAAGATGCAGATTGACTTCAGGCCCGCCTTCATCCAGGAGGTTGTGGAGTTCGAGCCCTACGGCCTGCAGGGCGGCCTCCCCATGCGCTACACCTGCGTGCGCTCCGCTGGGACGCCTGCGCAAGCTGACGTGGTGTTCCAGCGGCACCTGGACAACAGCCTGTCGTTTGCGCAGAACTGGGAGACCTACGCGAACGGCTACGGAGACCCCAGCGGCAACTACTGGATGGGTGAGCGGCTGGGGCTCTGGGGTAACTTTTACCGCGGATCATTTCTCAGGTGTTCGTCAGCTCGCATTTCAGTCAGACTTTTTAGAGTTATAACAAATTTGAAAATACCGGCAGTTGACAACAAAGTCTTTTTCAAATTCAGATGTGAGGAAAAAGATTATTGTAAAACGGAAGCTTACTGATGCATCAAAGCAAATAAATTTTTCTATTTTTCTGAATGAATGATCTTCAAAAGCTCCGGACATCCGCCATTTCCCCGCCCGATCCCGCAGGCCTGGAGCAGCTGTCCGCCCTGACGAAGGACCGCACCTGCAAACTCATTTATGAGGCGGCGCTGTTCAATGGGTCAGTTATGATTGCCACCTACAAGGACTTTCAGGTGCGCGGAGCTGACGAGAACTACAGGCTGCGGGTCGGGGACCGGGAACCGGGCAGTGAGCTCTACAATATGGCGTATCAAAACAACATGGAGTTCAGCACTTTCGACAGGGACAATGACAAATATTCAGGAGTGTCCTGCTCTACGGAACGGTTCAGCAGTGTGGGATTTTGGTATAATAGTTGCATTAACCACAATCCGAACAGTCCGATTGTGTCCGAGGCGAACCTGGCCAGCGCTGATTGCTGGTTCTTCTGCACCAGCCCTGACCCCGCTGGGCAGTGGCTCTGCCTGAAGCGAACGAAGCTGTCGTTCAGATGCAGCTGAGCGAGGCGGCTGTCTCGCACCGACCGAGCCGCTTCAGCACTGACTGCCACTGATGCCTGACCTGAGCCCCTGTGCCTGAAGCAGCTGTGTGAGCTCACAATAAATAAATGCGAGATGCAGCGGGAGCTGATGAGGTCTCGCTGAACTGCAGCCGATGCGGCTGTCGCTGACTTGCTCATTTCTGGGTTGCTGGGATAAAAATTGATGTCAGTGCTGAGAGAAGCTTCGGGGAGTTTCGGTTCGATGAGAAATTTCCTTTAGCCAAGGAGTCAACGAAACAAAATTATACTGATAAAGTTTCAACAATAATGAAATTTCACACTGCTTAAAAAACTCAAAATTGGGATTTCAGTGAAATATAAATACGCCCTGCCTCAATCTTCCTCTGCTAAAAATCCCTCGACCTCAGAATCGCACCTTTCTCAAAATGTGACCAATTTCTGGCCAAAAAAAGCAATCATGTAGAATCAAGTATAATGCTCTCACCAAAATGTTTTAAGCGTGCCGTGGTTCGAGTCCCAGCTCCAGAAGACAAGTCTAGAACACACAAAATCCCACACAGCTTCAGTCCACCAAGATGAGAAATGCGTGCCAGTTCGAGCTGGCTAAATTCAGAGCAGCCGCTGCAACGCCGCCTTCCTCGTCGGCTGCCTGGCGACGACAAGTCGGTCGTCCGGTGACGCCATCGGCAGCGGCGGCCTCCTGGCCTCAGTTGAAGGTCGCGACGGCCGGCGGAAGTTCCTGGTGTACTGCGACCGGCACGCCGACACCGCCGAGGCGGCCAAAGCGATGGGCCGCGAGAGGCAATGGCGCCGGCGTCGCGAGCAGCTGATGAAGCTGAAGCGGAAGCTGAAACAGCTCAAAGGCAAGCCGGTCCAGCAGCCGGCGCTTCAGAGCCCGGATAAAAGCGGCGCTTATTGATTTGTGCTTGGCCTGGTTGATCCGCTCCTGCTCCATCCACCCCACGATCTCCGCCCCGCAACAGGCTGGCGGCTGCCGGCCCATGCTGAGCACCTCGGTGACGAACTGCTCCGACCCTTCTGGCCACCTCTGCCAGCAGCTTCGCCAGCCGCTGTGCCAGCCCGTCAGCTCAGCCTCGGCATCCTCAGACGGCGCCGATGCCAGCGCCGGCGCGTCCCCAATAGGCGGCGCCGGGCCGGAGGACGCCGAGCTGATGCAGCAGGGCCGCACTCTGGTGCGCCTCAGGCTGGACTTGGAGCGCGTCCGCAATCTGTGCTACCTGGTGCTGCGGCGCGAGAAAACCAAGCGCAGCCTCCTGCAGGCCTGCCAGCGCATCGGCGAGTGCCGCCTGGGCTGCCAGCTCGTCGCCAGCAGCTCGTCGGGCAGCAAGCCGTCGCCAAGCAGCAGCTCGTCCAGCGGCGAACGACTGGTGGACGGCAACAACAACTCGCACCGGATCGCGCAGCAGAGGAAGGCCGCCTTCGCCGCTCTCACTAGGAATCACGTGAACAGGTCACGTGATCGCGTGAGTGTCGGGCGGGTAAAATCGGAGCTGCACGAGAAGCCGGGGAGAGGCGGCAGCAGCAGCAGCAGCAGCTGGCCGCTCACCGCTCAATGCGGCAAAGACCGAGGCCCCGTCAGCTGAGGCGCTGACCCAGACAGCAGCAGCATCAGCAGGATGACGTCATCGGGCTCAAGCAGCAGCAGCGGCGGCGGCAGTGGCTTTGACTTTTTTGGGCTTCGTGGCCAGCTTTCACACTTCGTGGCTCTCTACTCAGAGACATTGCAAAGGACGGGGATCAGGTGATTCTATAAACAAGCCTTGAGAGTCTTCTTTCAGACCAGCTTTTTGGCTATCTATCTAAGCTGGCTAGATAGATAGCCTCCTCCCCTGCCTTCTCTCCAGCCTCCTACCCTGTCTTCTCCCCAGCCTCCTGCCCAGCCTCCTCCCCTGCCTTCTCTCCAGCCTCCTACCCTGTCTTCTCCCCAGCCTCCTCCCCAGCCTCCTGCCCAGCCTCCTCCCCAGCCTCCTCCCCAGCCTCCTCCCCAGCCTCCTTCCCAGCCTCCTCCCCAATCTCCTCCTCTGCCTCTTTCCCTGCCTCCTTCCCAGCCTCCTCCCCAGCCTCCTCCCCAGCCTTCTACCCAGCCTTCTACCCAGCCTCCTCCCCAGCCTCCTCCCAGCCTCCTCCCTAGCCTCCTCCCCAGTCCTCCCCAGCCTCCTACCCTGCCTTCTCCCCAGCCTCCTACCCTGTCTTCTCCCCAGCCTCCTCCCCAGCCTCCTCCCCTGCCTTCTCCCTAACCTCCTCCCTAGCCTCCTCCCCAGCCTCCTTCCCAGCCTCCTCCCCAGCCTCCTACCCTGCCTTATTTATTGAAAACACTGCAATCATTACCATCATTTTTCCAGCAACTTTTCAGAACGTCCACAGAGTGAAGATGTGTGAACAGCCACAATGAATTCAACGTTTTATATCGCTTCATTCTCAGTAGTAAAATTTGTGTACTACGAGCGTACTTAAAGAAGTTTGCTGGAATATTTGCAGTCACCTTGGCTTTATAACAATTTTTTCGTTTCTATTTGGGTCAGCCACTTCCCTAACCCACTCAAGGAAACTCCTCCTGAGAAGATCGTTTGGTGCAGTTTACATCTAAAATGTTGATAAATCCAAAAAATATCCTAAATAAGTGTGAAAGCGTGTATTTTTGATGAAATATACAATCATTTAAGAGATTCGGACTTCATTGTCTGAATCTTATAAATTTATTGTTTTTTTATTTTTTAGCTTAATTTCTTAGCGTGCTACATGTAACTCGTTAAATCTGGTTGAAATTGGTAAAAATACATGCAAGTAAATTTAAGCGTTTCCAAAAAATTTCAAAGCTAAAAAAGGCAATCGAAGTCACTTGCTGTCATTGCTACGTTATCGTTAAGCTACAGGGCATTGGAGCAATGGAGTGGTAGCCTGCCTGTGCAGCTTTGAGACATTTAAGTGACAACAGAGACAATTCAAAGCAGCGCTGCAGCCGATCGCGATCGCTGCACACCTCTTGCGCTCAATCAGTACACCCGGAGGTTGCACAGAGCTGACGGAGCGGCAGCTGACGAAGCCGGACCGCCGATGCTGGCCTCGATGTAGATGAACTGGCCGTACATCGGCTTGCTGCAGGCCAGCATCACCTCGCGAGACTTCCCAGCGGCGCCAGTCTGATCGAATCCGCACAGGAATTTGCCTCGCCGACTTCCCCGAGCGGAGCCGAGCACCTGACGCGACTTCCTAGCAACGAAGACCTCCATTCGGCGCTGCGATCCGGCAAGGGTGCCATCTGAGGGAATTATTGGGCACAGGTTTTCGCTACTAAAGTAAATCTGCTGCGCGAGCGGATTTTGGCTTGCAAACTGGCACATTTGGACCCGTTTTCGGGGGTCATGCATACCAGATCATAATCCCTCCAGTATTGTTACAACAATGCTTAGTAAGTAAATCCCCTTAACAAGTTGAAACCCCTGCAGATAATAATAAAAACGCAAAATGACAAATCGCAGGTGCCTACTAGCGGTGAGTAGTACGCCCTGGACAACCATTTTCATCCTGAGATCCACCAGCCAGCCAACGACCGAGGCCGCTGGCGCCACCTGGACGCAGCCGTTGCCGACAATCTCGGCCCTGTCCCAGCCGCCGACTCGGTTCGCCTCGCCGGCCACCTGACGCTTCCGGTGCCTGCCACCGCCGTCGGGGTCCTCGGCCCGGCTGCTGCCCATCCAGGTCGGCTTGTTGTAGGCCAGGTTGGCTAGGCAGCGGCTGGAGTTGCTGACGCGGAAGAACGCGCCGCCGTTGACGGTGCAGGAGTCGGCCTGGTGACAGCCGAGAACGTCGACCCGCATGGCGATGCCGTTGTGCCACTCCATGGGGTGGAAGCGGACGTAGCGGGCGGTGAAGGGCCGGTGCAGGTAGTGGACTCGCTCGCTGTCCCGGTTGTGGTTGCCGCGGAATAGCTGCGGGTCGGTGCGGTGGGCGGCTGTGTTGGATCTCCATTGCAGGCGGCACAGCTTTTAGCCGGTTGGATTGAAAGAACAACGAAAGAACTCAGAATATGAGCTACACTAGCCTGATAAACTCGTCAGCCGTTTCACTGATAAAATACTTTGGCCGCATTTTTTACGCTCAGAGAGGATAGGAGCCAATAAAACCCTCAAATCAGAAAATCACCTCCCCTCGCCTGAAGACGGTGTGTCTGGGCGAAATGCGCAATCAACTGTTGCCTAAAACTTTCGGCGAAGGTAAAAAAAAACAGAACCGAATCGAGTGGGCGAAGCTCTGATCTGACGAAGATCTTGGGTTCGAATGGAAAAAAAAAGTTTAAATCGCTACATGACCCCAGCTTTATCACGCAATAATCATTTAGGCCGAGATATTCGGAAATCCTAAATTTGTCGAGCAGGTCTTCTTCGCGAACCTAATGGCTTTTCTGCTGTCAGAGCGCTTAGAACCCAAGCTGGCCCCCTGCGAATTAGCTTTCTGGCTTGGCGGTATGCCGTGCAACATGGGCCGCCATCATTCGATTGCTGAAAAAAATCTACGCTGAAATCGCCGCTTGTAAAGTGCCGGTTTTCTCTTCTACCCTTTCCTGCATCCTCGGGCTGCTGCATGGTCCAACATCAGATTCTGCCTGTGCCGTCAGTCACTCCTGCCGTCTTAGATATTGTCTTCTTCTGTGTTAGCATTTCATTCGGCTGTGTTTTTTTGTCCCAGCAACACACAGACAGCCGATTGTTTTAATGCGCGCAGACAGAGCGAGAGGGACCCTGGTTTTATCTCGTCGGCACGCCAAGAATTCCCTAATGGGAGCTGGCAACAGCGAAAAATCCTGTGGCCTGTTTGAATGCTTTCCGCTAAAATGGACATTTAAAGCGATTGCCTTCTTCCTGTTCAATATTTGCTTTTGTCAGATTTGCCCGACATGACACTAATACGCGTGGATCCTTTGAATTCATCCCAGCCTGACCAGTCCCATGCAGTTACCTTTGGTTCCAAATGATCGGCGTCTTTATAAAACGCCCACGACAGTCCATCGTTGCTATAGGCAACTCTGTATGACGTAACCCAGGCGTCCTTTCTGCCGTCGCCGCGGCCTTTTGTGACCACGCCGGTGACCCGAGCCGGGGGCCCCAGATCCACCGAGATCCACTGGTCGTCTGAAATAAATCAAAATTGATTGAAAAACTGGCAATTTTTGCGTCTAATTGGAACTTACTGGCCGTCTTCTTGGCGCACCAGGCCTTGCCAGTGAAGATGTGCCCGTACGAGGCGTCGCAGGTTCGCATCGTGCGGCGACCCCGGGCGCTCGAGGCGTACAGGCGGGCGAACGGAGGCTGAGCGAGCGACTGCTTGCAGGCTGCCGATAAAAATTACCAGTTTTGTTTTATTTGGCTTTAAGAATATCGCATTCAGAATATAGAACAAATCACAGCAAAATCTTTTTTCCATAAAATCGAAACCTAGAATTCCTTTTTCCTTCAATTTTCCCTCTAACCTTGACAAAATTTAATATTGTATTGTGTTTGAACCATGCTTCGTGTCAGAGAATATTTCTATGAAGCAAGTCAAAAGTATAAAAACTACTAATCTTTGGCGAATTTTAATACAGACCTACACGACAAACCAAATGTGAATACAGTGACGTTAAATGCCACTTCAAACCGTCTGTTTGCTAA